>VZRW01009526.1:0-32798 GCA_013398125.1 Aegotheles bennettii | reverse complement strand
CTTAAACAGTTTTATACATATATATATATTTACAAATATAAATGTGTTTATATATAAAAATATATATAAATGAAGTGTAAGCTCATTGTTATTCTCAAGGAAAGATGCTGAAGGTGTTAGAAGTAAAAAAAAAAACAAAAGACAGATTCTGACATAGCAGACTCGAGTCATTTTAGAGATGGATACTGACTAAAGACTGACAGGCATAATTTGTGCCTAGTTTCTATCTTCACAAAAATCTGGATAAATAAAGTTCAGCAGCAATCATTTTGTATTCCCCCCAGCATATCAAGAATAAGTGCAAAGTATTGGTTTCACTCTTTCTCAATCCTTAATATGCCAAAACACTCTAAGGATCGACATCTGAAAATAATACAGTTCTTTGTTTTCCATGCCTCTGGTGATTTGGAAAGGAGGTAATCTATCCATCTCAGGATGGACAACATTCCTCCAGGCTGCTGCTAATACACTACTTGGTGTCTTTATTATTTAGAGAGCATTTTTAATCCTGTTGCTACTATTACTATTAAAGGAAAACAACCAAACAATTATTGAGAATAGTTTTTTAGAATGTGTCACTAAACCAAAGTAAAATTGAGAGGAAAGAAAAAACATATACTCCTACGCCAGAGAATAAGTGTGATACAGAAATTAATTGGATAATAGAATAAGCATGCACTGTTATGTTTCTTTATTATGACTACTATATATTATAAATAAATGTACTACATAAATTATTTTATATGTTATAGTATCAGTTCTATGCATCATCAGAATGCTATTTTCCTTTATTAAGTGGTAGTGAGATCAGACAGAATGAGAGCAAGGACCTGCAAAAATTCAGAACACTTGACACGAGATCGTTGGGAGCAAGAAATATGTCCCAGGAAGGACTCACTCCCCTACACTTATCATCTTGTATTTAAGGTTGAAATGACTGCATGCTGCTTCAAAGACTTCAAACCATGACTTCTTAAATATTTTGCTCTTGGCATATAATGCCCAAGAGTGAAATCTTAATACAAAGGCAAATATCCGACTGACTTCAATGGGGAGAAGGATGTAATTCAGGGCATTTCACTCTGCAACAGCATTACTGGACAAAAGTTTCCTTTGCATACTAACAGAGCATCCAATTAAGCTGTGAAAAACAAAAAAAGGTTCAGTGTAGTTCTTGTAATCTAAAAGAGATGATTAAGGAACTTCTGAGGCATGCAGAAACACAAATTACAAAAGAAAAGGATGTTAACAATGCCAGCATTACTCAGATAAAGTATAAACCATGTATCTAGCGAGGATTTGATCTAACTCCTCAGCAGATTACAGCTATGGTAAAAAAGCCATATACGTTGCCAATTTTAAAAGTTGATGAAATACTGGAAGATTTAAAGTAAAATAAGAACCTACTGTATAAAGAAAAAGAAGTCAATAAGGAGCAACCTCACACACATACTTTCACTTCAAAATAACTTCAAAATATAGACAGAATTAGGACAAAAATAACTGTGGTATTTTTTACTCAAGCCATGGTACCATTGAAATGAATGGGAACTTTAAGTGCATACTGGTTTTGGCTGGGTTAGAATTAAACTTCTTAGAAGCTCCCATGCTGCTGATTATTGCACAGGGATGTTTTAGTTACTGCTGAGCAGTGTTTGCACAACATTAAGGCCTTCTCTGTTCCTCACACCACCGCACCGGTGAGTAGGCTGGGGGTGCACAGGGAGTTAGGAGGGGACACAGCTGGGACAGCTGGCCTCAACTGACTAAAGGGATATGCCTTACTGTATGACATCTTGCTCAGCAATAAAAGCTAGAGGAAGGTGGAGAAACACAAACACAACTTTGTATTTTTCTTCCCTAGTAACTGTTACATGTGATAGAGCCCTGCTTTCCTGGAGATGGCTGAACACCTGTCTGCCAATGGGAAACAGTGAATAAATTCCTTGTTTTGCTTTGCTTGTGTGCACAGCTTTTACTCTACCCATTAAACTATACTTATCTCAACCCACTAGTTTTCTCACTTTCCCCCTTCTGGTTCTCTCCCCTATCCCACTGAGGGGGAGCAAAAAACTGGCCAGGTGGCGCTCAGCTGCTTGCTGGGTCTAACCCAGAACAAGATGTCATGTATGAAGTTTGCTCTGACTACTTACTCTCTTAACCAGAAACATGGAGCTGGCTCAAGCCTAGATACTTTTTTTTTTGACAATAAAATTCCTCATGACAGAATAAACCAAAGTAGAAGATGTCTTGTCATGCCATTTTTAATCATGATACTGCCTTGCTTTTGATCCCTCTGAGCATCACCTTAAACCTCCCTAACTTCACTACATTGCAATCAACCCAGATACAAGCACACAAATACTAAAGGATATCTCTCACTGAGGAAGAATTAGCAAAACTGAAGCTGGGCCCAGAGTAATTACATAGAAGGAGCAGGCTATGTTCCACACTAAAGAGAAGTCTATGTGGAATTACATAAGTTTTTGGAATGGACAATCATATTCTACAAGGTATCTAGCCATATGACTTTCTTTAGGGATTACCAGAAAGCTAGTTGTAGCAACTGTCATAAGTAAAATTAAACAATTTTTAATATATAACTAATGGTCTTTCACAGTGTTTGAGAAAAGTCTTTTATACCCATAAATGCATCTTTTTCCCCCAGCTTTAACAGTAGGTAATGCATAAAGAATGAATGACCATTGCTTGGGTCTGATTTTACTAAATATTACATTTTAGTGACCTGCTTTTATTTTTATTAAAATCTACCACATAGCACTTTCCTTTAGATCATAGCATATTTATACAGGGAAGTCTTGAATATTCTGGTTTTATATTATGTTCATATGTAAATTGTACGAACATGCAAGAGATGTAAAACTATTTAGTCATTAAATCAAACACCAAAATGAAAAAGCAATATATGCTAACAATGAAAAATGGGTTTGCTTATCACTGCAGTCTTTTAAGTTCACAGTATAATCCTGCTATATATAAAATGTGAATGGAACAGAAATGGAACTATAGAATCACACAGAATCACAGAATGTTAGGGGTTGGAAGGGACCTCGAAAGATCATCTAGTCCAACCCCCCTGCCAGAGCAGTACAACCTAGAGCAGGTCACACAGCAATGCATCCAGTCGAGTTTTGAATGTCTCCAGAGAAGGAGACTCCACAACCTCTCTGGGCAGCCTGTTCCAGTGCTCTGTCACTCTTACAGTGAACAAGTTCTTCCTTATGTTCACCCGGAACCTCCTGTGTTCTCCTGCAAAAAATATTCTTATCACAAACATTTAACAAAAGCAGGACTACTCTGCATGGGAATACTGCTTGTCTGATGGCACAGTCTTACCTCATGCACAGGTGTTATTACTACTCTACTTTGTCATGAGAAAGAGCATTGCTTGCCTTGAGCACTATACCTTCCCAGCTGTTTTGGACCAGGACTAAGACAGTGCTGCAAACCATCAGGAAAATAAAAATATCTTGTCCCATACCACATTTTTGAGAGACAAAGTTCACTAGTTACTTCCAATATTGTTTTTAAAGTCCTACTAAAGCTATTATTTCCATATATGTACACGACTTCCCCATCTAAGCAGCATGCCATCTTTCTTCACTTGCCTTACCTGATACAGAAACCAGGAACTCCTATAGCCATTTCCTTGGAAGGGCTGGTAAGAACATTCTAACAATGTCAAAGAGCAACTGGCTCCAAAGAAAATTTATATTTTATTTTATTTTTTAATAAAACACTTTCCTATGAGTCTTAGATTAAGACATTGTAAAAGTACAGAATATCGCTTATCCAGAGAAAGACTCTTCCAGGAAGTTAAATCCCCTCATTTCAAGCCCGTCTCGAATAGGAGTGAATTCAGTTTTACTGCCTTACTTATTCACTTAGCTCTTATTTGGATAAAGATAATTGCAGCTCTTCATCCCAAAGCAGTGTCACATGGCAAAAATGAACGCAGAAGTAATACAGGAAGAAAAGGGAGAGCCCCAGAAGCATGGATCTAAAGCATACCTAATTGTGCAGGCTCCCCTTTGGTTTTTGTTTGGCTCTAAGTTAATTTTTAGAGACAGAACCAACTCAGCTTCAGACACAGCAGAAATCACTAACAGCTAATAGAGAAAAACAGTCTGAAGACCTTCAGTCACATAGAGCAGGGAGTGAATTGCACTAAATATTATTTTCCTTAAAGTAGCTGACAAACATAGATCAAGTCACTTCCATTTAAAACCAAAAACAGAGCAAGTCTTGATCACATTTTAGAAAGAAAATGTTTATTCATTAGGGAGAAGATTCTGCATCCCAGTTAAACTCAGATGTCTCAATTCCCTTTAGGAGCAGTTACACTCATGCCATATTTTTTCAGGGCTTTCTGGAGGCTATTTTAGACATGTACCCTGACAGCAGGCAGCATAAAGCTCATGCTGATATGTTCAGTTTTCCTCATGCTCTGTCTGGAGTTTAGGATCCAAACATCTTCCATAACACAATCCAAAACATAATTTGCACATGACTCCTCCAGAGGATGTAGCCTTAACAGTATGCTGGCTCAAAAGGAAGCACATCTCAGGCAAGTGTTTTTGGAGAAGCTTCACAGCATTTCCACAGATAGATCCTGTCCCTTCATCTCGGGGCACCCTCTCTTGGCACTGCTACTGCACACTCAATAGTCTCAAATGGCACTTGACTGCTCACAACCACACAGGTCATTTCAGGTTACAAATGACTCAGACTCTTTCAAGAGTCAGTACTATTTTCATACACGTTCCTAATCAGAAACGTCCATCCTTAGGAATTGTTTGGGGTTAGGGTTCTTCCTTTTTTTTTTTTTTTTTTTTCACCCATGGAGAATAATTTAAGATACTGATATAGATAATATTAGGAGGAATTCAGAAGTTTAACTAATTTTACAGCTGTATACTCAGATCTTGTCTCACACGTGTATGAGCCTTTCCTGAGTCTCTTTTGAAACCAGTTTAATTTTCATTTTCATTCCTGTAGCCTGTTCTTCACTGCCAGGAGACTGTATGTCCACAAATCCAATTACAGAATCAGCATGTTTGTTTATAGGAAGAGGTCCAAATTAACACACAGCTTCTCCTTGAAAAGTTTTACATCAATATTAATAAAATTTAAGTGTTTCACTCACTTAATGAAGCATCAGTGTATTTTATTATTGCTGTTTATATTTTTGAGATCAAAAGTTTCTTCTCTTGATCTTATATTCACAAACTCCTAATCGCGTATTACAGAGGGAATAGCAGCAATATGAGGCCCACGGAAGAGCATTATACTTTCCTCTGCACCCACTGTTGAGGTTTGACATTGGCAATTTAATGTGCTAACCCTGCTGAAGCTGGCTTAGATTGTTTCTGTCACAACATGTTTAAAGAGCTCCATGGTCAATCCTGGGCTGATATGAGAACTGTCAGTCATGCAGTGACATTCTTTGCTGAACTGATGACTGACACCCAGAAGTTAAACTGTTGAAAGTGTCAGCACTTCCAGAGGTTATGACACAATCTTGGCCAGCATACAGGTTATTTTAATGTTTAAATTTTAAACATTCAGCTCTATTTTTTTATTTTATTACAGAGTAACACTGAAGTGATTAAGTGTTTAGACCTTTTTTAAAAAACAAACCAACAAACAAAACTCTCAAGCTTATAAAAGCTTGTAGTATTGCTGAGTGCTCTTAAGAACATTTAAAATCCAGTGTAGTATAATTTCATGATTGTTACAAACAATGAAGGATTTTAATTACTCAAAAAATTAAATCTATTCCCTGGTTCCAAGTAGGACTCTGTGGTTTTCATCAAAGAAGTAAATAGAAACAGATACTTTCTAACCTGCCCATTTTCAAGCAGCTCTTTTAATCAGAATGACTCTGAATATCTTTTGTCATTTTTTTCTTTCCTCTTCTACAATACATAAAAGTTATAGTGTTAAGGGAAGTTGCTGCTGCCTCCAGCAACTCCAGAACCTGGGGGTTCCTCTGTTATAGACTGATGGAAATGGCTGCCACTTGTCTATTTGCAGGTTCAACCAGCAGGAAAGCCAAGTGAATGTCCCTGGTGCATACACAAAAGACACCACCAGGGCCTGCCACAGGGGAGGTGTCCACAGCCCAGCAGTGACCAGCCTAACACAACCAGGACTCACATAGGCACAGAGAGCCCTGTTCTCTCCTCCTCTTGGCCTGCGAGAGAAAGGAGGTTACTCCTGGGTGCACACATGACACTCTCCCACCCCATGGGTCCCTAACTTGCCAACTTGCCACTGGTCCAGCCCAGTGTTCACTGCCAGCAGACATACAGCATTCCATGGGCATCTCACACCTGCAGGTACCCACAAATACCAGCACAGACCTTCCATCCACCCAGACCTGGGGCCTCCAACTTGCTGGTAAGTTCAGCTTGGAGTTCCCCTCCCCTAAACATTGCTTTGTAAACTCTGTACAGTCATTTAGGCCACTCCTGAATATCCCAAATCCTCACATTCCTTGTTTCCCCCTTCTTACCAGTCACAAAGTCCAGGTGGACCTCTCCCAAGCTCTGACTGCCTTTTTTTTGATGGTCCATCAATTAGTAGGAGACTTCTGGTCTTTGGTATTGTCTACCTTGTCTCCTCAGGTAGGGTTTTTGTGTTCCTCTTGATCGATTACCCCTTCAGCATCAAAAAGATCCTTGAATTTTTTAAGATCAGTGAAGAAGACACTCCCTTCTTCCACATAACATACTCTTACATACAGGACATAACTCTTGGTATCTATTTATATATTAATTTAACACCTAGAGCATGATTTTCTTTTATGAAGCTCTGAAAACAATTTAACCCATAAATTGTTGTAAAGAACAGCACCCATTTCTTGGAAATTGTATGTTACACTTCTAATGGCTCCTTACCCAAGATCTTCCCTTCAGATTTATTGGCTCCTTCACATAATTTAGATATTATTTTAATTCTTCATTCTCTCATAGCTCTATTATAATACTAATTGGAAAGCACGGGAGAATATTAAGATAAGAATTAGCTAAGTGCTTTCCAGTGCTACTAGGGCTATATATACAAGTAAATTAAGCATGTCAGAGCTTATTTTTTATGGCCCTTAATCCACATAGCACAACACAAAAGAAGATTATAACCTCCAAGCTGCCTCTGAAGTACTCTTTGAATTGTGCCAAGAATTATTTGACTGAACCCAGAAATCACACGAGGGATCATTGTATCACTTTAACTGTACAGACAATCAAGACTCAGTACTGAGGTCTCTGCACCATTTAATTCACTGGTACTGTGATAAGCCCTAGGTGTCCATCTTTGGCTCATAACTATCTTCTACAAACATAGGTTCTGGACAGTCATTCTTGTATACATAGTTTACCCATACTTTATCCCTCTGCAGATACTTTAAATGTAAAAAATCGTAAATATTTATATATCAATAATTTAACTAGCACATAAGCTAATTTATTTTTTGAAATTTATCTTATTACTATGCTTAATCACAGCCAAAGATAGGGAAAAAGATACAGTAAACTTTGTTAGTAATAATTTGTTGTATTCTATCAGTAATTTCTATGGGTTGAAGTAGCTCTAACATTTGTATAGCTGCAGAATTCATTTTAAAGAAGAGACATAGTTTTGCTAAGATGAAGTTCAAGGGAGCTCAGTCATTTCTGACCTCTCCCCCATCCTTAGGGTATATTATCTCCTGCCATAAGATGCAATTACATTAGTACATCTGATATATTTAAAGCAACAATATTTTCACTTGGGGCAGATTAACATTAAACACTTGGGTCAAAAGTTGGAAAGAACTGCAGTGCATAATGTCTCTTTAAAAACAGCATTTCCAGGAATCACACATCTGGCTTGCTTGAAGACAGTTATTGAAGTATCCGATTACTGCTTCCATTGGCTACACAAAGCTCTTTAGCTCTAATGGAGACTTCAATGAATCATACACTTAAAAAATGCACAAACTAAACTAAGAGAAGTATTATTGCAATAATATACTATTTTCAAAAAGTCTCTGCCAGTACCTACTGCATATATCATGATTAATTATGGAACAGTAACTCCATTGTCACTTTTAATCCTTTTTTGCCATCACAGCCTAAATGCCTCACCAGAATCAGCCAACACTATTCACATACCACCGTCACTGATTCTTCCCACCTTGCTTACAAAGCTACTGGTTCACCTTCAATAAACAAAAGGAGGTAAAGTGCTCAGTCCTGTCCTCATTGACTACTTCAAGACTTCATATAAGAAACTTAACATTAAATTAGACTTCCCTCCTTCCCATTTATCATGTCATTCCTTCTGCAGACCTGCTGGCTCAGCTGTGCCTGAGGAGGAACAGGGCCCAGGGTGGAGCGAAGTGAGGGGTTCAGAGTTTTGGAGCAATTTCTGATCATACACATCTGTCATCTATATTCTGATGTATGACAAAACTCTGTGACACTGTTATTTGTCTTCCTTTTAAAGGTAATGTTTTTTGTTTGTTTTGTTGTGGTTTTTTTTTTTTTTAATGTAGTAATGTGTGTGCTCTTCTGCAAAGCTAACTCATCATTCCCCAGTAAATGATTTGTGGCAAGCAATACACGTTTCATTTGTTTGCTCATTGTTTCAGAAGTCTATTCAGTGGCTATTCAGCAGGCTGCTGGCATGCTGTCTTGATGCACCCTGTGTTCTGGAATAAAAAAAGAGAAATTGCTGAAGTGTCCTCAGGAAAATACAGGAAGCAGCTTCTAGAGGGTGGACAAAGACTGGAAGGCAAAAAAGCAGAAATTGTCTGCAGAACAAGTAGGAACTGAGAAAATCCTGAGAAGAGAGGGAAGCAGAGTGGAAGAAAGAAGTTCGATTTCACACCTTCTATTTTCATTTGCTTCATCCCATAGATCTGATTGTTATATCCTAATTTGCTTCTAATAAACAGAACTACAGAACTAAGAAACTAAATAGTTTTCTTAGTCATTACTCTTAAGGAAAACTGAGGCATTCCTGCCTCCAGACTCTGTCCAGCATACAAATATCTAAGATGATGTCCCATCATACAATTCTCTCTCACACTATAAATAATAATATAAAGTTCAAATGGACAATGTTGAAATGATGAAGCTTCAAGCATATTCAGGTCTTAATACATTGTATCTGAATTTCTTGGGTTTACATTTTAAAGAGCTAAATATTATTTGCAGCATCTTCATTAGTAGGTTAATTTTCCATTGCATTTCCATTACAATCCCACACAGCAGGAAACTTTTAATTTCTTCTGCACTTTCTCTATATTGTACTGGCTCAGGCACTAACATATACACATCCATACTGCTAACGTGTTAACATGTTCCCTGCTAGGCTTTTGGCTCTAGTACTGCCCCAGGTACTGAAGCTACCTCTATACTAGAAAGGAGTATGGAGGGTAACCTGGCCCTGGAGCCAGCTCTCTGCACCACATACATAGTGAGACCATGAATTACTTTTGACTCGAGGGCAGAAGCATCCAGACTGCCTGCTGGGAGCAGGTCCCAGTGTCTAGGATTTCCCAGACTGTGCCTTAGCATTGTCTGGGAGAGTGATATGACAAAACTGTTCCAGGGACTAGTCCAGTAATTTAACAGCCTAGGTGACTGAGCTCCATTGCCTTGGCAATATCACCTTTTAATTTACTAATATAGATGCACTTTTCTTGGACATAGCTCAGTGGATGGTGAAAGATTCTCCCCAGCAGACAGCCTGTGTGCGAATCCTCCCTGCTAGGGGGGGATTACAGTTTAGCTGTACATCATGTGAGCCGTGACACATCACTTGTCCTCAGGGCTATAAGATGTACCCTGGCCTGATTTATTTGGTGGTATACACACAGCCTTTAAAGTTCACAAGATTTCTTTTTGCTATATTTAAATACACCAGAAATGGAAGAAATAAGACTGTACTTTGAAATATAATATTTTATATTTAAATGAAGAGGAAAAAATACAAAAGAGTGACAAACATTTCTGAAATAAAAACAAACACCTCAGATAAATACAACAGAAATCTGGTGGATTTGACAAACCAGGAGGAACAAAAAAATATGTATTTATTCAGGCAGAGCTATTTTTAGTCATCATTGTTCTTGCAATGATCAAAAAATGAAAATCAGCATCTTGACTATAAGGAAAAATATGATAGAAATGGATCAGTCAGCAGACAATGCCTTCTTTGAGCTTCAAATTCTTTTAAGTGAGAGTTTACAATATTAGATTCATATGAGATTGCAATTGTAAGATAAAACTGATACATCAGCCATCCTAGGAGGAATGAACTATAAAGTAATCAATATCAATACTGTTTTAGAACCAAGATAGAACTGGCTAAATTGTAATTATGGTCAGACATTTCCAATGAGTGGATGTAAGGAATGTACAACTTAGTAGCATATACAATGAAGAAATATTGAGAGCTTATTTGGAGTAGTAATCCATCATTTGTGTCAAACATGACAGTGCAATCATGCAGTAAATGCATGCTGTGTCAGATGCTACTGATTAAACAGACATGACTGCTGCTGAATCACAAGATTATGTTCCTCTCTATCCCATCTGCTATTAATAACAGATGCAAATGCCTAAGAATAAAAGTAGTGAAGAACTGCAGTAAATACAAACAAGAATAGATGGATAAGCACATAAAAGCAAAGCATCAGCATCAAAGTCAACATGAAAAGAAGATAAAACTCAAAAAAATAAAATTGGTAAGGTTGAATGTGAAATTAACTAGATTATCAGAAAAAATCCCACATTAATAACCTGTTGTAGAAGTTTACACTGTGTACTCCTTTTCATCACTTTTCTCTCTAGCTGCTGAACTGATGTTTATGGTTCAGATTTCCTTAAAATACTGGCAAGATAGAATGCCATTTTAAAATCAGACTTGTTTGCTTGCTAAAGTATGATTTAAAGATTCATATCTACCTAACACATATCAGCAGGGGTTTCAGTGCCAAGATGCTTTCAAAAGTTCACCAGGTTCTTGTGAATCCAACTTGCACAGATTGGTAAGAGTTCATAATGCTCTGAATCCACACAGAGCAAAAAAGCATGCCCAAATTGGCAAGTTTCTAAAACACAGACTACAGCTGAGGGGGGGGGGAGTGACCAACCTTTAGCTACATTTTCTCTTTATAGCCCTTTAAGTGTCCTTTTTCAGGTGATGTGAAAAAAAAAGACTAGATTGCTGCCTTCCTAAGTCTTTGCACAGCTAATTCTCACAGCAGAGGTCCATAGTAGTTCTGTCCTATAAAAGAGAACAAAGTATCCTTTAGATCATACTTTTTGCTGTAAATATACTGAATTACTCATTGGGTTGAATACTGGGAGTGGCATCAGCTTCCCAACAATTCCATTTGGTTTCATATTTGGGAACAGTATAAGAAAGACAAGAGGGCATTTGAGAGTTCCCTGAGAAAACCTGGTTATTTGCCAAACCCCAATTTACTTACAAAGTGTATAGAAGGGAAAGTGACAACAAACCTATTTGCTGTTGCCTGTGGATGCCACCATAACACAGTATTTGAGTGCTGCTTGCCATCACTGGGTTACAGACTTAGGTTTCCGAGGCCAAATGAAAATCCTTAATTTTACATGGGTTTTTCTGCACAGGGCTGCTATTTCTGAGAATGATGCTTCTTCCATGCATACCTAAACTATGAAAGAACTACTCTCCTTGTTTTCACTGCTGCAGCCATCACCAAATCTTTTCACTGATCTGCTAGCAGACCTGATTACTGAGTTTGTCATAATAACTTTTGAAAAGAAAAAGAGAAAAAAAATCAAAGCATCAGATTCATATAATCTATTTAATCTGTGTAAATTAATAGGGTTTTTTTGTTTGTTGTTTTATTTTTTAAGACTTAATTTAAATTTGAGATGAAATGCCCATATCTCTTATCCTTCAAAAGGGCAGTAATGTCAGCAGGAGCAGTTTTGAATCTGTCTATGCCAATATGGAAGAGGAGAATACCTGCCCATGGTGCCACATGCTGACACAGTGATGTAAATAAATTACTGTGTTATAAAACAACAACAAAAAGCAGACAATGCTTAAATTCATGAAACTACGTACATATATTTGGCTTTTCCTTTTTTATACAAAAACCGTAATGCTGTTTTTAATAGAAGACTCCACTCTTTTTCAGTAGCAGTTATTGCAGTTAGTCAAGATAAAGACAAGAAGAAATATTTTAAAAATCTTAGCTGGTATGTGATAGCACTACAGGTGGATGTTTTTGAAACTGAGGGTATTGTAGTCCATCTGTAAAAAATTGTCACTTTAATGGAAACAGACTCCAAACTACGAGACATTGTGACAGAAGATATTGCATCACCTTTGAAAAATTGCACAGTTTATGTATAATTTGGAACCCATTAGACAGAAAATGTAGTTTTCAGTCTGAGGAATTTTAATTTGAGAAATCTTGTTGAATAACAGTAGCACATATAGTAGTAGTGACCTAGCAAATAAATAAAATCTTCCCACTTTAAGACGGCAACTTTACACTGGAATTTAATTCCTATGTGAACCACTCGATAAAATCAAATTGTCATATCTCAGACATACTACAGAAATGATTTGTGTGATTCAATTTCAGTTCATCACTAACAACTGAAACTGCTTGGTGGAGATAAATTCAATCCCAGAGCATTCCAATATGGACTGTTTGTTTGAGCCGAGAACTTCCTAAAAGCTTCTCAAGGAACAATTCAGACACTCTTTGTCTTCCTGTAGGGGTGTGTAAACCAGGTCAACATTTATATGAGCAGAAAAGTCAGAAGGGTCTTCAGGAAAGGTTTCAGGTCTCTGCAATTGTAAGAAACAGTGCAATGGCCATTTAATCTGGAACAGTCCACAGAACACGTCAAGTTGAAGTCCCTAGTATCAAACACCAGTAGTGACAAAAAAAGTATTAGGTCATAGGGTGATAGAAAAGTTCAGGTATGTCTCTTTCAGGGCTAATGTCCTAAAGGTGTTTAGCTAGTATTTCCTCATGATGGCAAGAAAGAGATCATGTGTTGCAGGAGAAGGCAAACAATTTCAGTATTCCCAGTTTCTGTTCAGCCCATCAACTGTTAGCTCTCCTTTCTTGAGCACAGAAGAAGATAGCTGTGCACTTGACAGGTTTTGCAACACTAGAAGCACCACACATCCCATTTTCAGCTGTCAATACTCCCTAGGCCTTCAAGTAGAGAAAAGAAGAGAAAAACAAGACCAAACCAACCAAACAAACAAAAAGCTCAGGAAAAAGATCAAGCCACACAAGGGAAATATTCTGGTGTCAGCAGGTGAGGACCAAAGCCCCCTGAAGCATGGGGATTAATTAAAATATCATAGAATAATAGAATCATTATGGTTGGGAGGGACCTCCAGGGTCATCAAGTCCAACCTTTATCCCATCATATTCCTAGCCATTAGACCATTAGACCATGGCCTCAAGCGCCTCATCAACCTGTTTTTTGAACACCCCCAGGGACGGTGACTCCACCACCTCCCTGGGCAACCTATTCCAGTGCCTAACAACCCTCTCAGTAAAGAACTTCTTCCTAATATCCAACCTAAACTTCCCCTGACATAACTTGAGGCCATTTCCTCCCATCCTGTCATTAGTAATTTGGGAGAAGAAACCAACACCAGCCTCACTACAACCTCCCTTTAGGTAGTTGTAGAGGGCAATAAGGTCTCCTCTCAGTCTCCTCTTCTCCAGGCTAAATAACCCCAGTTCCCTCAGCCGGTCTCCATAAGGCTTGTTTTCCAGACCTCTCACCAGCCTCGTTGCCCTTCTCTGGACTCGCTCCAGCACCTCAATGTCCTTCCCATCCTGCGGTGCCCAGAACTGGACGCAGTACTCAAGGTGCGGTCTCACGAGTGCCGAGTACAGGGGCACGATCACCTCCCTACTCCTGCTGGTCACACCGTTTCTGATACAGGCCAGGATGCCGTTGGCCTTCTTGGCCACCTGGGCACACTGCTGGCTCATGTTCAGCCGGCTGTCAACCAACACCCCCAGGTCCTTTTCCACCAGGCTGCTTTCCAGCCACTCTTCCCCAAGCCTGTAGCGCTGCATGGGGTTGTTGTGGCCGAAGTGCATGACCCGGCACTTACCCTTGTTAAACCTCATGCAATTGGCCTCAGCCCATCGCTCCAGCCTGTCCAAATCCTGCTGCAGAGCCTCCCTACCCTCAGGCAGATCGACACTCTCACTCAATTTCGTGTCATCTGCAAATTTACTGAGGGTGCATTCGATCCCCTCATCCAGGTCATTGATAAAGACATTAAACAAGACTGGCCCCAAGACCGAGCCCTGAGGGACACCACTTGTGACCGGTCTCCATCTGGATTTAACTCCATTCACCACCACTCTCTGGGTTCGGCCATCCAGCCAGTTTTTAACCCAGTGAAGAGTCCACCTGTCTAGACCATGAGCCACCAGCTTCTGCAGCAGAACGCTGTGGGGAACAGTGTCAAATGCCTTCCTGAAATCCAGGAAGATAACATCCACCGCTTTTCCCTCATCCACTAGGCGGGTCACCTGATCATAGAAGGAGATTAGGTTGGTTAAACAGGACTTGCCCTTCGTGAACCCAATATGGTATCAAAACCCAGAATCAACAAATTTTAGTCCCCTTTTTGAAAATGCCTCCTGATCAAGCACCAATATATCACAAATACCAATTTATTAACATTGATCTTTTTCAACAATTCAACAAACTGGGCTTACAAGTTACCCACTCTAGATATCTGTGCCCTTCCAGCTTAAAACCTTTGGAACAGATATGTAGATACACAGAGAGAGAGAGATATTCAAGTCATGATACACACCATAACAGAGTCCTTATATATGACAATAAATATAAATACTAAAATTTATGCTGGCTCATGGGGCATTTTGAGGGATGGAAGACATTCCTATTGCTCTCAGTTTCTTTGCCCTTTTTTAGAACATTCTAAGTAGTGAGTTCCATTTCTTTCATAAACTGTTCTCTGTAAATCCCTTCATATAAGCCATGATCCTGCCACAAAAACATATTTAAAAGAAACAATAAACTCAAAAAGGTTTTCTGTTGGCTGTGTGTCTACCTACAAGAAAACAAATGACAGCAGGAACAATGTACTGTAATGTCAGTATTATGCTTGTTTTAATAAAAGATGCGCTTGGAGCAGCATAAATCATTTTCACCTGAATGACTCTCATGGCAACCCATTTTCATACTCAATGATTGCAACAACTAATAGCAGTCTTCCTAAGCACTTGTTTTTACAATGGACTAGTATTATTTTGTACTTTCTAATGGTAGAACTTTCATCAAATCGTCTAAGGCCTTAGTGGAAACAAAGTGTCTTAATATCACTGGTCATTTCTGGTCACTTCAGTTGTGAATCATGAACCATCTGAGTGGGATTTGTCCTGAGAATAGATGGAAAACTAGAATCCTGAGAGGCAAAACACTGTAGCTGTCCATTAAACGTTATCAGAACTCACTCCCTAGAAAAGACACCCTGTACCCTATGCCACACAATGCATGGCACTAATGCTTCCTTATAGCAAAACCTTGCCTAGCCTTGGCATTGTGGTAGCAGAGGTCAGAGGTCCACAGCTGTTCTCTGAAAATAAGCCTAACTCATCTTAAAAGCTTTCTCCAGCCAGCTTATTAACTTTGACACAAGATTAAAGTGAGGTTCAGGGAGTCATGGAGCCTACCTTTTGATGAAACATTCCTAATAAAACTCTGATGTCATCGTCCATTAGCACACAGTGAGATTTTGGTTGTGCTGAGAGGAAGAGAACATGAGCATTTTATTTCTAAAGCTATGCAGTTTAAAGTCATTCTTCATCTCCTTGGCTTCTGCAATGATATTTTTTTCATATTGCTGGCTATAGTTATGTTACAAATAAGTGAAGAATATTATCAGAAAAATTAGTTAAAATTATTTAATTTATAAAGTGTTTTTTTATATAATTATATACAAAACCCACATGTAATAATTATGTTTTAAGTTTAGGAATTGTTTTGTGATAAAGTTGGTGTATAAATATTTCAATTGTACAAACCTACAAAGGGTATGAAAATGCCTCTCCTACCTAGTTCTGCAAGGAAATCACATAGTAATGCGCATCATCTTGCAGACATGACATGATTGCCTTAAACCAAGTTGGTAAGCAGCACCCCTTGACTTATTTCCTTTCTTGTACAGGTGAATGAGAGTCAGAAGTGGGCACATCCTGGATAGATGATCTATTGTGCTGTCTGACTGAGCTGTGCGAACTGGTATGTTTTGTAGACGGCATTAGATATGTTCTGCTGGTATAGAATCATACAATCACAAAATCGTTTTGGTTTGAAAAGATCCTTAAGATCAAGTCCAGCCATTAACCTAGTACACTGCCAAATCTACCACTAAACCATGTCCCTAAGCATCACATCTACAAGTCTTTTAAATACCTCCACGGAAGGTGACTCAACCACTTCCTGGGCAGCCTGTTCCAGTGCCTGACAACTCTCTAATTAAAGAAATTGTTCCTAATATCCAATCTAAACCTCCCCTGCTGCAACTTGGGACCATTTCCTCATGTTCTATCACTTGTTACTTGGGAGAAGAGACAAATATTATCCTCGCCACAACTTCCTTTCAGGTAGTTGTAGAGAGCAATAAGGTCTCCCCTCAGCTTACTTTTCTCCAGGCTAAACAACCCCAGTTCCCTCAGCTGCTCTTTGTAAGACTTGGACCCTAGACCCTTCACCAGCTTTGCTGCCCTTCTTTGCACACAATCCAGAACCTCAATATCCTTCTTGTAGTGAGGGGCCCAAAACTGAACACAGTATTCAAGTTGTGGCCTCACCAGTGCTGAGTACTGAGCGGGGAACAATCACTTCCCTACTCCTGCTGGCCACACTATTTCTGATACAGGCCAGGATGCTGTTGGCCCTCTTGGCCACCTGGGCAGACTGCTGGCTTATATTCAGCCAACTGTAAACCAATACCCCCCAAGGTCTCCTTTGCCAGGCAGCTTTCCAGCCACTCTTCCCCAGACTTATAGCCCTGCATGCACCTCTCTGACTTAATTCGGGAACAATCACTAATTCGGGGCTCACAGCATTAGTAAAATGTATCCTTGTTTAATCTTTTGATAAAAGAGCAACTGAAAAGTAGACTGCAATGCATTGTTTCCTTCCATTTGAGTATGTTTTCCAGATCCCAAACCCCACCACTGAGCTACTAAACACTGAGCACTTGCTTCCCTCAAATGGATCTGGAAGATATTGTCAGGTTATACACCTGCATCTTTGATGAATACATCAGTAAATGGGAGTCCAGAGGAAGGCAATGACAGGGATTAGTGAACTAGTTTCAGACTTTGCAACAACCACCTGGAAGTCTCAGCTTGAGCACCCAACTGCTAAAAAGGCAGCCACTGCAAAATGGATCACTTTAATTTTGGCTAACAGAGATTAATATTGCTGCTTTTTATCCTGTCAAATTGGGCCGTCCACAGTGCTTCCCAGGCAAAGCAATATAACTGCATCATCTGCAGGCATTACACTTACACTGTTTACTAGTACCCTTCTCCATGATCTATTGCAAGGCATTCACATTTATTTTGTTGCCTTGATAAAAGGATATATTGACACACTTGATCAGTATACATACGACACAGCAATTTTCACTACTTATGCTTTTGTTTTATCTTCTTAATATTATGAAGGTATTGTTGCAACTTGGTAATTTTATTCTCAATTTGTTTGATACTGAATTTTCCAGTAGGCTTGAAGGTAGGTTTCTTATTCATATTTTTGGGTAAAGAGGGCATTTAGACTAGTTACATATGCTGTTGTAAACCACAAACCTCTGTGTTACGAAATCAGTTAAGGAGGCAGTTTCTACACAATTGTTTAAAGAACAGTTGTCTACAATTTGTTTTTACACATCTATTTCAAATACATCTTATCCAACAATAAAAATATTTCCTTCTTTAATGATTTTTGTGAAAAAAATCTATGAAACTTTGAAAATACATTCCCATCTTCTCATTTGTGTTTATTTGATTCAGTGTGCCTTGTGGCTTAACTTTGAACTGGCTCATATTCCACTGTAGTTTTTTTTAAACACACTCTCTGAAATTCTCTGTTTTCATGTGCTGAAGTCTTCTTGAGAGCAGTCTCACTATAGCTGACTGATCCTTTGAATATAAGGAAAAACACGATGCTGATAAACTTTAGGAAGAACGTTAAAACGATGACACTTTATATATAGACATAGCTTATGTATATATGAAGATAGAGAAAAGCAGAGGAAAATGTGTTTGCTGCTAAACTGTGAAAGGGGACACAAATAGATGGTGGGGATGAATTATGTCATGAAGAAAGAATTTTCTAGAACTTTAGCATTAAAAAAAGAAAGAAAAAAGAGAATAAGCCAATCACCAGAAACAATTATTACAATTAATGTAAGAGTATTGCCCTGCTAGCCACTGAAATTACAGAAATTACAGACACAAATCACTGTTTTTACCTCCTCCATCAAGTCTTTTAAAACTCTCTGTGAAGTATGCAAGAGTTTTCCTTTACTAAGTCATTTATATGAAAAATTACAATATTCTGGGATTTCTGAAAAGTATATCAATCACTTATCTCTTGTCCCAGAGATAATGGCTTTTCCAGAAGTAAGAATAGCTACTTCTTAAGCCTGTGCAGCATATCAAGTAATTCTGGGATATTAGCCATAGCTGCAGCCTGCAGTTTATATTTCCAAGCCACACTTGTTTCTCAAAATATTTAGGAAAACAATGTTCTGTAACCTTCTTCTCAGTCTGATTTTCACAAGTCTTCAAGAAGTTCTCAGTAGCTGCTGATTAAAACAGCTGCAGACTGCATAAAAGACCACTGCCTTGTGGTTCTAGTCACCCTCATGAGCTGCTACTAGCACTGAGGTCCTTTTCATATATTGTCCTGGGCCACCGAGCCAATTAGTATTCTAGTTTAGACAAAATGTTACATTAAGAAATTAAAGGAAAGTTCTTCTGCCATATTAACCATCATATTCAAAACAAAGACTTCTTTCATTTCTAAAGCACAATGTATATGAAATTATAGGTATACATAATGTGTGTGTGTATATATATATATATAAAATGAAAATGTTCTTTTATTTATTGCCTCCCCACTTATGTGCATTAAGCTTCATTTCTTGGTTTGCCTATTAATATTTGAGGGGGTTTAAAAAGCCAGATGACAGTTCAAGTCTAAATAGGGAACAGGACCTAAAGCTAACTAATCCTTCATCTACTTTTTTACATGTACAATGTTGAGGTTTTTTTGTATTTTTAAAGCAGGCTACACAGACTTGAATCAAGCATCAAGGATAATATCCTGAAGACTGAGAAAGTGGCAAGAACTAAAGACACACTGTAAACCTCAAAGTTTCTTACTGAATAGATAAGGCTAATGCAATTTCATTTTTGGATCAAGCTCCAAACTTTTAAATGATTTATTGCTCTGGCAGCTAGGAGCAACTTGTCATTTTGGCAACAGACATTCTGGCTTTACCTTCAAAAGTGGCAGAAGATCAAGCTTTTTCAAAATTATCTTAAACATACAAGAAAATGAGTTTGAAATTGTAGTAGTTTACAAAACAAAACACCTTTCCCTGGCACTAATAAACTTCTTTTTTGTTCTAGGGGATTGTTCTTTGGAATTTGTTGTGCTTAATATGTTTTTCCATTTACTCTGTTAATCCAAAGTTTTAGAGGTTTTCTTGCTTTTTGTATCATTTTCATATTAGGATAAAAACAGTTTTCATTTAAAAATTCTGTTGGCTATGAAAAAAAAATACAGATAAGTGTCTGCTTAAGTTGGTTTAACCTGTGTTTTCTTTAGGATAATTGTCTTTTGTTCTTTTTTCCCCCCACAAAGAAATATTTCCACTTGTTGAGACAAGGCAAAGTGTTTTGTTTTGTTGTGCTCTGATCTGTATTAGACATGAATTCATAGGTGGTTAGGTTCCTAAACTGCCAATGAAATGAATGCTTCTATCCAATGAATTTCACTGAAAAAAACACTGGATTTTGGTTAGAACTTCACAACCTCTCTGGGCAATCTCTACCAATGTGCGGGAATTTGCACAGTAAAGAAGTTGTTCCTCATGTTCAGGTGGAACTTCCTGTGCATCTTTTTCTGCCCATTGCCTCTTGTTCTATTGGTTGGCACCACCAAAAAGAGCCTGGCTTCATCTTCTTGACACCCACCCTTTAGGTATTTATACAATAATTATTAAGGTCCCCTCTCAGTCGCCTCTTCCTGAGGCTGAACTGGCCCAGCTCCCTCAGCCTTTCTTTGTAGGAGAGATTTTCCAGACTCTTGACAACCTAGTGGCTCTCTGTTGGACCTGTTTCAGGAGTTCCATGTCTCTCTTGTACTGTGGAGACCAGAACTGCACACAGAACTCCAACTGTGGCCTCAGCAGGGCTTAGTAGAGGGGCAGGATCACCTCCGTCGACCTGCTGGCAATACACTTCCTAATACACCCCAGGATTCCATTGGCCTTCTTGGCCACAAGGGCACACTGCTGGGTCATGGACAGTTTTTTGTCCACCAGGACCCCTGGGTCCCTCTCCACAGTGATCCTTTTCAGCAGGTGCATGGGGTTGTTCCTCCCTAGGTGCAGGACCCTGCATTTGCCCTTCTTGAACTTCAGAATGGCTTTTTTGGCCCATCTCTCCAACCTGTCGAGGTCCCTCTGAAGGGCCACACAACCCTCTGAGGTGTCAGCCACTCCTCCCAGTTTTGTATTTTCAGCAAACTTGCTGAATCCAAGTCATTGATGAACAAATACAACACTGGGCCCAGTGCAGAACCCTGGGGGACACCAGTAGTGACAGGCCTCCAACTAGATTCTGTACCATTGATCAAAACGTTCTGGGATCTGCCACTCAGCCAGTTCTCAATCCATCCCACTGTCCACTGATCCAACCCACACCTTTTGAGTTTGCCTATGAGGATTTCATGAGAGACAGTGTCAAAAGCCTTGCTGAAGTCAAGGTAGACAATATCCACTGATCTCCCTCCATCCATCCTGGTAGTTGTCTCATCATAGAAGGCTTTAGTACGCTTACTAAATCATAAATGTTATCAAAACACCTCATTGGTTTCCTTATTGTGTAAGAATGACACCACCGCCTCACCAGCTTCTATTGAGATTAAAATGTATGTCAAAATTTTATGTTCTTACACTCTGATCCTGTAAAGGTTTTAGCCTGCAAAACTATAAATCAGTTATGAAAGGTATAAACTCTTGTGTTCACATAATAAATACTACGGAATTTGTACTTTTTCCCAGTTTAGACCAAATATGGAATAAATTTAATAAATTTGAAGATGACTGCATGTAAATGAATGAGCTCAATTTCTTTCTGTGTTTTTTTCCCTGTCTTCTTACTATCTTAATGTAATTATATATCAGTAAATTTTAAAATACTTATATTCCTGAAAGGTGAGGAGGAACAATCGTGCCCTATGTTAAGAAGTGGATCAAACAGAGCATTGTCTTGGATCTAAGGACAGACTACCACAGGGAACGTTGTAGTAGGCATCCGTTATAAACCACCTAATCAAGCTGAAGCAGATAAAGCCTTCTTTAGACAGCAGAAAGAAACCTCGTTATCATGACTGGTACTCATGGGGAACTTCAAACACCATGATATCTGCTGAGAAGGAAATAAACTTGGGTGTGAACATCCCAGGAGGCTTTTGCAACGTGTGGGTCACCATTTCTTGTGATTGACAAACTGACAAGGGAGATGCTCTGCTGGACCTAGTAATCACAAAACAAAAGAACTGGCCAAGGATGTGAAGGCCAAGGGTAGCCTAGGCTGCAGTGACTATGAAACTATGAAATTTAAAGTCCTGGGAAAAATAAGCAAGAAATATAGTAGAATTATAAATAATAGAATTATTACCCTCTATTTGAGGAGAATGGATTTTGAGCTGTGCAGGGATCTGCTTAGCAGGATCCCATTGCAGGCTACCTTGAAAGGTAAAGAGGCCCAGCAAAGCTCCTTGATCTTTAAGGGCAACTTCCTCTGTGCAGAGAGTTGCACAGAGGACATACAAAAAGCAGAACAAGCATAGCAGAAGTCCAGCAAGGATAAACATGGACCTCCTGACTGAATTTAAATGATAAAAAAGAAGCACCCAAAAAGTGGAGGCAGGAACAAACTACTTATGACAAATACAGAAATGTTGCTCTGCATGCAGGAATGTAGTTAAGAAAGTCATAGCATAGCTAGAACTGGAAAAAGTAAGGGAGGTAAAATGTGGGAAGAGGGACTTCTATACTTCCATACATACTCAGCCAGTGAAAGATAGATTAAAGAATATGTGGCACCATGTTCAGTGGGACAAGGGATCTAGTGATGAAGGACATAGATCTGTCTTTCATCAAATGATGAAATTCCAAAGTACCAAAAGTCCTTTTTGCATTAGTTTTCACTGGAAAGGTCTCGCCTCTGACCTGTCAGTTCCTCAAGCCTAAGAGGTCTGTGTAAGTGAAGCATTAGCCTCAGTAGAGGAAGGCAGAGTTATGGAGGACGTGGGATCTGATGGGATGCACCCCAATGTGCTGAGGGAGCTGTTCAATGCCACTGTCAGGCCACCTCTATCAACTCTGAAACATCACAGTGACAGAGGGAGGTTCTTAAAGACTGCAGGTAAGCAAGAATTACTCACTGCTTCAAGAAGGGCAAAAATATGGAGGGAAATACTGGCCAGTCAGTCTCACCTCAGTACGTGGGAAAGTTATGGAATAAATCCTTATCAAAGCCACCTCTTCTTTGAGTGGAGACTGAGCTATATGTTCTTCATAGATCCCTTCCTACCTAAATTACTCTATAGGTGTGCTTTGTGTCTGAAACCAGCATTATTAGCTCATGTTCACAGGTGGAATGAGGAACTGTCAGTGGTTCTTGGGTTCCAAATAAGAGAACAGATATGTTCACTCTAGTAACCATGAGAAACTGTCACTACAGTCACTACACTGGATGAAGTAATAAAAATGTGAGATAAAAAGCTTATGTTTGCTATGTTTGAGCAGAGATGGTTGTATTTTCATGTCATACATTCCTATTGTTACTAACGTAAATACCCCTCAGTATGTATATCTGTGACTATACCTAATTACACAAAAATGTATCAGAATCAATCTTATTTAATTGTTCTCCAAATGAAATTAGTCCAAATACTAGAAATTGCGAATGAATGAAAGCAACAATAAATTGAAATGTTTACCTGGTGTGATAGGTAATAAAATAAGCCCTTTTAGCAAATGTGTCTCTAAATTACCAATTCAGGTTCTACATTAAATCAAAATGAGCCACTGTATGACAGTGATCTTCACTATCAGAGCACTAACAAATAAAACAATACAAATAATTCACTCTCACATAAGTCCTTCTGAAGAAGCTTCATCTAGTATAAAAAGCTATACAAGTGCCCATATTTAATTCAAACTCCTCTGAACTTCTAATTAACTAAAAAAAAATAATGTATCCATTCCATAGATCACATTGGATCAGCACCCCTGAAATATTCACTTTATCTGTGAATGAAAAAAAGCAACGTATCAATGAACTAAGAGATCAGTCAACTGAAATTTATTACATGAAAGTGGGTTCCCAGCAAATTTTTCACTTAAGAGAATTGTCTATTTATGTACATCACAGTTAAGTGAATTCTATTATAAGAGTGTCCAAAGACCATTTATCTGCATGCTACTGATTCACCTATATTTTTCAGGCAAACTGCAATATACACTGTAAATACACACAAAAAATTAGATATTAACATAATCTTACAATTCCACTCAAATACAAACAATCAATCCCAATTTCATGGAATGCTTTGAAATTCCACAACATCCAACTTCTAAATGTAAAATATTATTTTAATGCCTGAAGTTGAGCAAATTAGGTTGCTACTGTGTTTTGTGAGAATAGACTTTTCAGCCTTATGGAGTGCTACAATAGAAACTGAACAAAATTTTGTCAGGAGTGATTAGAATCCCTTTATTTAGAATGTCAGTGGAGGATGCAGTTAAATTCCTTTTCAGAGTTGTGACTAACACACTTCTTCACTGTGAGAGTGACAGAGCACTGGAACAGGCTGCCCAGAGAGGTTGTGGAGTCTCCTTCGCTGGAGACATTCAAAACCCGCCTGGATGTGTTCCTGTGTGATGTATTCTAGGTGACCCTGCTCTGGCAGGGGGCTGGACTAGATGATCCTTCGAGGTCCCTTCCAACCCCTAGGATTCTGTGATTCTGTGAAAAGTCACTTCAAGTTGCAAGCTATACTCCCAGCCAGAGAGTGGTTACACTCAGGAATTCGAAGGGCAAATGAAACTGATTACACACCTAAGAAGGTACTGAGAAAATTTCTGAAAAGAGGTCTAAGTGCAAACAGACTTGGATATGGAAGTAAAGACAAGACAAAATGACCTTTCTTTGTAAAGGAATGTAGGGAAATGTTCTTTGGAGACATATCTGGTTCATCTCTTCCATTTCTCCTTCCATTAACAACAGTTTGCCAATACTCTCAATACTGGAGTTTCTTTAAATCACATATTTAAATATATATTACAATATTCTCCCCAGCTATTTGAACTGCAATTCCAGAATAATGTGCAAAGCACTGAAATCCATTTAGGATATAAGTTGTTGACATTAGAAAGGTGTTTGTCTACCATGTGATCCTATTTTGTGGCTCTGTCATTTCAACTCCATTTATTAAGTAAATAGCTTAATCTCATGCTATAATCATAGCTTCTGACTGAGATCAGAGCTAAGACTCTGCTGAAGCATGTTTCCATTGAAGGCTTCTTGTTTCCTTCTTTCACACTGGCTTAAACTTTTTTCTTTTTGAATTTCTCTCAGTAAACCAACTCCCTCTCTTGCATCTCTCAACAGCACAAGATCAGGACCAGACACTTTCTTGTTCTTAACTCTCTGCAAAACAGACATTTTTTTGGATGATTCACAGAAATGCTAGGAAGCAGCAGGAAATCCTATCAGCCTGCTTCAGCTTCCCTCTTTCATCTGGTGTGGCAGAGCTACGTCACTGGGCCAATACTTGTTCAAGAGAACAGATCAAGAAGAATTCTGCAAAAAGCTTTGGCGTGTCCCTTCATAAAATCCTCTAATTTTTATTCCCCATGAGAAAAGTCTTACAATGAGCTATTGGAAAAGAAGAAAATGCTTTACTGCAGCAGATATGACAGTGAATCACTTTCTCAGTCTAGAAGTTCAAGTACTTTAACTCTTCTGGGATGCCTTTCATGGTTTTCTGTATGTGAATTTTAAATTTTTTCATATCACAAAACTCCTTGAGCTAGTGATTGAATAACCATATTAGCAAGTCCCACAAACTCAGGCATTGTCATTCCCTGTATTACTAAATTTAAACAAACATACGAAACAAACAAAAAAGGAAACAATAGAGTTCATGAAAGATAATTATATTTTAGAATTATTTTCCTCAAGAAATAAATACCTGTTCAGTTCTACAAATTACTTCCTGGCATATTGCTTCTTTGTAAATAAACTCAGATTACTGCTATATCTTACAAACCAAGTGAATATTGTGAATCTGCTGCAAAATGCCTTTGGTATGATATAGCAATCTTTTTGCTAAAATGAACGCAATTTATCTTATATTTTACTTTTATTGAACCCAGGAAAGGTGAAATGTGAAAGAAACAAAGCAACTTTAGGACTTCAGCTACTGAAAGTAAATCAGCAAGAAAACTGTATTTTCTTATGTGGTTATATAATCACTTATACTTGTCATGACAGCCCTTTATTCTTTTATTACTGTTATCACTGCTGTCCTCAGAAAGGTAAGAGGGATGTGGGAATTTAAGCATCAACATCACTTTTGAAAATGGTTTTTAATCATCTGCAAAAAAGCAACAGGATTAAAATAAAACTCGGTATCTAGCAGAGGAGCACATGGAATTGGGTTAGCTAACTTCCTAATTTTGACCTTGAAAACTTTCCATGCAGATGCTGCATGAAACCCTGAAGGAGGCTCAGCAGTTTAAGCCTTGATAGGGTTGTGCAACTCAGTTGTGCATCCATAAACTATTCTGTATTCAATCACTAAGGAGCCTGAACCAAATGATAGCAGAGCAGTTGCTGCTGTTCTCCTTTTTGATATTCTGATGCTAATGATATGTGCACTCCATAGGATATGGAAAACACAACTTTATCCTCTATGTGACAGAATTCAAACAATTTCCATAGCACTCCGCACTGACTTAATAACTTAGTTGCTGACAGTTTTTGTTTCTTCTGTTGAAGATGTATGACTGTGCAGGAAAAATATGAGATTCATTCACATTGTTATGTTTGTTTTGATCAGGTCTTTATATAATGCCCATTGATTTATGTTAGAAAGATAAGGTCAGTGGCAATTACCAAGTTTCTATTCTTATAAGAGTACAGCCGCTGCTGTGTTTACATGCAGTTCATGCCTGAATAAGTATTGTTAAAGAGCTTGCTAAATCAGTCCAGGGAATCACGCAGCAATTTCATCTAATTGCCATTTGTCAGAACTTTATTACAACCACTGAATATTTTTAATTATATTAAGAAAGGGAAGATGTCAACTCACAATTTCATATGTCAGAAAGTCAACAAAAAGAATCAGTAATTCCATGATTTATCATCTCAAACTATACTTGCATTAGCAAATATTGCTTGCTGTTGAAAATTACCATCAGTTAAAAAAAAAAGCTTTTGTTGCCTCTTGTGTTATTGCTTTATTATTTATTATTGTTTTAAATATATCAAATTTGATCCGATGATTTCCTTTCTCAATGTTCAGCTGCACAAACAATGCAGACTAGCTTTACTAAATACTGAATTCTTAGACAGTTCAACTAAAGTGAGATAAATTATATGAAAATAGAGTATCATCAACATGTTTTTCACCCGTGTTTTCAAAACTGCTGTAACTGAAGCTTCTGTATTGTACTCTTAAAAATCCCAATGGATCAGACTTGGACCCTCAGGGATGTAGACAGAAGAGTGCCTTTTCTGGATTATGATCAAGTTAATGAGAATGACAGGCATCAGGCAGGAAAGTCATGCATTACAGCATCCACTGTAAACATTAACCTTATTTCCTATATATTTCTTACCAAATCATGAGTTTCTAAGAGGAACTGGCTTGCAGATGAATAATTCATATACAGCAGTGCATTAAGGTATTACATGATTTTATTATTTTTTTTTTTAACATCACACAGTACTGAACTAGCATTGTGTCCAAGTAAAATTCTCTGAAAATATACTAGAAAGTATTTCAGTGCTCATTCACTACGAGGTTACTTGACACTGTACCTGATAGGAAATGTAAATTCGGAACTAGCCAGGCCTGAGATCCTGCAGATACAGGAGTAATCTGTAGCTCAGTCTTTAGAGATCACAACTCAAATTACACAGTAATTTCAGTCACTTTTTCCTCATATGCTGCCAGTTTAATAATTAGTATATTCTGCTGTACACAGTAAAATATCCTGGTGAGTTCAGTTTTAATGTATGAATTTTAGTTTATGAGTTGATGAAACTGCTTTCAAAATGCAAATGCATTTCACTAAGAAATGATTTATGAATCACCTACCAGACAGTAATGAAGTAGTAATTAAACAGAGATACTGCTCTGTGGAGATCATCATACTGCTCTGTTGAGACACTTGAGGTTAGAAATAAAGTTTACATAAAACATAATGGTTATCTGTCTTATAAGTATTGTGTTAAATAATGAGGTTCCTAAGTTTAAACTCTTCAATTTCTCTGATGTGGAGTAGCTTGATAATACAAGGGAATATAATACAAGGGAATATTCCCCATGACACACACATACACACACACAGGATATTGCCAGTACTTCTACTGGGAGAAAAGACTGCTCCTGAGCTCAAGATATAACGAGCCCCACCTTAGTCAGGGATCCACTTTGTTTGAGTTTGTTTTATTATGAGGTTGAAAGATACCTAATCACACCCTAATCTAGAAGTGAGCACAGCCTAGCTGATATTGTGTCTTGGTATCCTGTTTACCCTGCTTTGCTGCTGCCTGGCCATGTTGGTCCCTGGGAAAGAGCTAGCTTGGTGGTGCTGCTGGGCCACGCACTGCTCCACATGGCCTGGCACACGCGCTGCAACATCCTGTCCCACCCTGGGCTTCTTCAACTTGGAAAAGAAGCTTAGCAAAGGCAGAAAAACCCTTTCTCCATCAAGTCAAACAGCATTGAATGTGAAACTAAGTTTCACTAAATTTGCAGCTTCTCCACCATTTTGCCTTTCCTCCTCTGCATCATCCAGGAAAATTTCAGGCTTTTCATTCTGCACCTACAATTTATTTACAGACAGAGGAACACTTCAAGAGTAATTACTGAATTACAGAAGAAACACTGAAGTTGTACCTTTACTCTCAATCGCACTTTTCAAACACCAAATGGTCTAAGTACCAGTCTTGATGTTTATTGACTATTGTATGTCCAACACTGATAATTTAGGAAAGCGGTTCCCTGGCACACATTTGTTTACATTTTTTTTCAGCTTTCTAAAATAAATTATTTTATCTCCAATGGGGGAGAATATAATATTTTGTCATACAACTTCACAGAAAGGAATATGAATGAAACAAACAATTTCTCTAATAGAGTCTGCCTTTTCTTCCCTTTTTTTAAGAACATGGCCCTCTATTTCATTATGACTTGTTTTACTAAAATGTCCACTCCTTTTAACAACACTTGATATTTTACAAGAGTACATAAAAACATAAGGGAGAGAATACAGACAAAAGTGACAACAAAATTTACCTCATTAAAGTCAGATGTATGTCACTGTCCTTACTGAAGCATTGTAGGATGAAAAATAGAAAACATAATTCCTACCGAAAATGTTAAAGCTTCACTTGAGTCTACCATTTTGCTGTTCACAGTGATTACATCTAGTACCAGATGACTTTTTAAAGAGATTCTAAGTGAAACAGCCTCAAAAAGCAACACTCATAGACTGAAAAAAAAAAATGAAGATCTATTAAAAACATACATTTCTACAGACAAAATTACAATCATGTCCCATGCAGACAAAAAACCAGTTGTCCTGTTCTTGTGTGCCCACGTAAAAGTGAATTCTGTTCCTGTCTGTATCCAAAACTGCATCACAGTCTCTTTTGCCACATATTGAGTATCTGCATTCCCCATCTTGCCCTTCTGTTCTGCTTCCTGCTGCCATATTGTCTCCTACTTCATCAGCCTTGAAGGCTAAACATCATTCACCTTTTCTTCCATTTTCTCTTTTCCCTATGGTAGTTTCTTCCCTTTATATTTTTTTCCACTTTCACTCATCACATTCCTTTTGGTCTTGCTTTCCCCTCTTATGAGACTGTATATGAACATTGCTGCAAGCACGGTTGTATGAAATGATTTCTAGTGCTGCCAGCAGCTGGCAGAGTATTGCTTTAATGATCCTTCATGAGAATCAGATTAAAAGCCTCAAGCACAAGTGACCTGCAGTCCAGAACAAACCTTATGTTACAGTCAGCATACTCCACACCTTAGGTTTTTCATACTGTAGAGTTTATACATATATATAGGACACACAAACATTACATATCAACAGAGATAAATTGAATCACTTTATTTACAATGAATTTAAAGCTGTATATGCCATCCATTTTTTTAGGAGTTTGGTTTCATGGAGTTAAATCAAGGGCTTCTCATTTTCTTTCAGATCAAACAGTATTTTGTCAATTTTCTGTTTCTGAGGATACGTTCCCCACTCATACAATTCCCTGTGGGCACATCCAGCAATATCGTATTTTCCCACAAGCTATCAGAACCGGAAGTGACTGTGACACATCATTCATTTGTAAATAAAACATTAAACTTTTCTCAGCTGATACATCAGAGGATTTACAGAGCAGAGAACAAAACAGCTCCAGTTGCAAGCATTCCCCTAAGGACTGAAACACCATGTGTGAGCAGATACTAGATATTTAAACAAATGAATAAAAGGATAATGGTGCATAAAATCATAATAACTCAAGATAAGCACCAAATTACACAAGCCTTTTATTAATTAGCTATCTTTATAAAAGCACTCCATTAACTAACAGCTCAGGGTCTATATACCATTTCTGACTCCAAACAATGGTTTTAAGATCCCAGGAGGCTGCTCACTCTATCTGCTCTGTTCAATAGGACACCTTGGCAGCTCTGCTCTGCTGGGGTTATGACAGTCTGAGCAAGAGAACCATTTTCTGCAGGTACATATTGCTCTGTATATACATACACTTCAAGTTGCATTTAACTTACAGGATTCCTGTTATTTTCTACGTTTGCAAGGAAAGCTGCTACAAAAGAAAAGCTAAATTTAGCAATCTTTTCAGACAGTTATACAGCAATTTTTACAAGGCAGAAAATAATTTTCTTCAGGTGATTTTCCTGTAGTTAATTCCAAATGAGGAGTGTGGTGGATTTTGCTCCCTTATACTTAATTGCATGACTAGGGCTAAAAATATTTCCAGTGGTCAACCATGTAACAGTGTAAGATTACATTAAACATGCCAATTATTGGGTTTAGGCAGAAGGACATAAAGAGCAGCAGAACTTGAGTTCTATTATTAATGCTAAATTGACTGTCCCATCAGAATAACAATATTCAACACGTTGCTTGAAATAATAATGCATTTCCTGATTTGAATTCCGATTAATATGATTAGAATCATAGAGCCATTTCATTTGGAAAAGACCTGTTATATCATCAAGTCCAAATGTTAAACTAGCACACTGCCAAGTCCACCACTAAACCATGTCCCTAAGCACCACATCTACACATCTTTTAAATACCTCCAGGCATGGTGACTCCACCACTTCCCTGGGCAGCCTGTGCCAGTGCTTGACAATCCTTTCAGTAAAGTTTTTCCTGATATCCATTCTAAACCTCCCCTGGCACAACTTGATCACATTTCCTTCTTCTATCGCTTGTTACCTGTGAGAAGAGACCAACGCCCACCTTGCTACAGCCTCCTTTCAGGTAGTTGTAGAGGCCAATAAGGTCTTCCCTCAGCCTCCTTTTCTCCAGGATAAACAAATCCAGTTCCCTCAGTCACTCCTGATAAGACTTGTGTTCTAGACCCTTCAAGCAGTTTAATTTCCTTTCTTTGGACACGCTCCAGCACCTCAATGTCCTTCTTGTAGTGAGGGGCCCAAAACTGAACACAGCATTCCACGTGTGGTCTCACCAGTACCCAGTACAGGCGGACAATCACTTTCGTAGTTCTGCTGGCCACACTATTGCTGTTACAAGCCAGGACGCTGTTTGCCTTCTTGGCCACTTGAACACACCACTGGCTCATATTCAGTTGGCTGTTGACCAATACCCCCAGGTCTTCTTCCAGGCAGCTTTCTAGCCACACTTGCCCAGGCCTGCAGCATTGCATGGTGTTGTTGTGGTCCAAGTGCAGGAACCGGCACTTGGCCTTGTTGAGTCTCACACAATTGGCTTCAGCCCATTGATACAGCCTGTCCAGATCCCTCTTCAGAACCTTCCTACCCTCAGGCAGATCAACACTTCCACCAAACTTGGTGTCATCTGCAAAATTGCTGAGGGTGCACTCAATCCCCTCATCCAGATCATTGATAAAGATGTTAAAGAGAACTGGCCCTAGTACTGAGCCCTGGGGAACACCACTTGTGACCAGCTGCCAAGTGGATTTAACTATATTCATCACAACTCCTTGGGCCCAGCCAGCCAGCCAGTATTTTACCCAGCAAAGTGTAAGTCAGACAACATCCACAGCCTTCCCCTCATCCACAAAGTGGGTCAAGGTGTCAGAGAAGGAGATCAGGTTTTTCAAGCAGGACTTGCCTTTCATAAACCCATGCTGACTGGGCCTGATTGTCTGGTTGTCCTGTATGTGCTGCATGATGGCACTTAAGATGATCTGCTCTTTAATGTTTCCTGGCACCAAGGTCAGGCTGACAGGCTTTTAGTTCCCTGGATCCTCCTTCCAGCCCTTCTTGTAGATTAGGAGGTGATGAAGTACAAAGTAATGCCCTAAGGGAATTCATGATCATTTCCTGTACTAAGCCACACTGAAAAAATAATGCTTATAAACTAATTAGATAGCTTGCTTCACAATATTGTGTTCTTAATAAATTCCATACATACAAATACATCTAACTAAATTGGAAACATTTATTAGAGGTTCCTTATTCAATTTTTAAAATTGCTTGGTGAATCTATCAAAGTGGAAACAGCAGTGAAAGAAGTAATTAAAACACAATTGTTACTTTAAAATGTACAACAATTCTGACTGACATTGCAGTATGAATTTCAGTATGGCGTGTCAGCTTTTGGAAACTGCTCAGGACAGGTAAGGCTTCACAACTGTGTTGAAATAGGTAGTTACATACTAGGGCCATAGCAATGCCTTGGATCAGAGGTTTAAGAAAACGAGTATATAAAAAACTTATTTCAAATGTGTATATCCTTAACAGAGAAATAAACATCCATGCAGGTAAATTTTCTAAATATATGTTATAGATTATTTTAAGTTTTCCATGCAGTACTTTCATTTATTAGCATACTGGCAATATTTATATTTTACATATTAAATGTATAAGGTGCTGTCTTGCTAAGAACAAAAGTGTATCTTATTACACAGAATCTAAGGGGTT
>VZRW01009525.1:302270-333947 GCA_013398125.1 Aegotheles bennettii | reverse complement strand
GAGCCCCTTTACCATCTAGCCCCTTTACCATTTAGAGCTATTTATATCTGACCTCCAGGTATAAATGTTAATCAGACCTTCACTATTAACAAAGGCAAGTATCTTGTGTTTATTTATTTCTTAAGCTATTAATGTGCAGACTTCGAAAAAAAAAGTGAAAGCTCTGCAACAGTTTTCAAAAATGTGTAGACAATCCTTGCCTATATTTCCTTCCCAAACACACTTTTATTCAAAGTTAGTCTGTCTGATGATAACTTTGCGAAGAACTTCCTGAACATTTTGTGGCAACCTAAAAAATACAGTGCAACCATAAAAAAATGCAGATTAAAAGAGACGCAGTGCTGCTTCAAATGTACTCTCTTCACAGGAAGAAAAAAGGGTTGGTTTTTTTCCCTAATCTCTTTCCTATGAACTCATTCTAAGAAAATCTCATGATTTCTCAATCCTTTGCCATGAAAAATCACTAGCATTCAAAGGCACTAAAGGCAGACATATTATAATTATACTTAGCCACTACGTTTAAATCACACATGACAATACATGGAAAGGTCTTGTCAACTGTGGTAGTTGTAGAATGCAAGAATTGGCCTTGTAATTAGCATTTGCATGAGAAGCATATCAGAAATTTGTCTTGTTACAGCACTGACAGATCAAAATACAACTTTTGGCAATGTCTGTAAATGAACAAAAATGCCAACATACACTTAAACAAGGAAAGAAGTATGAACTGCTTCACTCAGTTATAAAAAAAAAAAGAAAGAGTGAGCTGTGATGGAACATTAACTGTATTAACTATGTACAATACCTAAAAGCACCGTTTTGCCACTCACTACGTGGCATCCTCACAGTACAGCTTTATTAGCAACTCTCTTCCCTGAAAGGCTTGACTTTATTAACCATCACTATACAAGCAAGTTCATCTCCTTCCCCCAGTGCACTGATTAACTATTATCTTTAAACTCCCCAAGTTAGAATATGTCATTAAATATACCAAAGCTTTGATCTAAAGGAAGTTGAACAGAAAAAAATCAAATAACAATAAATCAGGGGAATTTGGGACTCGGGAGTGTCAGGTATCTGGATTTTATAGATATTTTTTTCTGTAGGCAGGCTTAATCCTGAATCACACATCGAACTCTGACCTCTGGTTCATGAACCGAAACCAGAAACTCCTCTCTTTGTCACAGGACAGTTCCAAGGCCCATGTTGTCAAAAGCTTTTTGACATTGCACTGATCAAAGATGCCAGAGACATACTATTATCATGCACCATGTAATTCTTATTTTTCCTTCTAGAAATCATCACTTATGTGCTGTTGCAATCTTGGCAATGACAAATAAGTCTGTCTGGAAAAAAGTGTTTCCATCTTCTTGTCTAACATATCCTATGGTCTTGATGATTCTGTAGAAGTTTTGTAAATTCTTACAGTTAAGACCAAAAGGCTAAGCAGCTGCCACAGGAAATAACACATCCTCAGTCCTTTTAAGACCAGAGTAACTTCCACAGAATGCTTTTCCAGTGTATTAGTCAAGCCATAGGAGGTCTGAGAGGGAAAGCAAGTGTACTGCAGATCATAGTTCTCTATACTGTTGTGAAATACACTCAGCTCAGACTGAAGAAAAAACTCAGGTCAGAGAAAAAGCACATCAAGAAAACTACTAAAAAAATATTTAGAACTCTCTTCTACCTTCTAGGCGGAGGCGAACTCTGCCATCAGAACAAAACAAAAGAAACCCATGTGAAAATGCCAGCTGAGAGTGCTATGGACACCCTGAGACCACCCATGTCCAGCTGCACTTTGGACACGTGCTCCTTTCTGGAGCTGTTTCTGCTGGCTAAAGAGGTTACTGCTCTCAGCTCATCCTACACAACTACCACTTTACTTCCACCAACACCAGTCATGCAAGTAACTCCCTCTAAACCAATTTAGTCAAACTGAGCCAGATCAACTTCATCAACAGAGTAGGTTTTTGCTAATACAGATCATTTCAGCTGAAAAGTACTAGGAAAACTCGTTTGCTGCACAGCTGGCAGATCAAGGGTTCACAAGTATTTGGGATAAATTAATACAATAACAACTTCCATTAGCATGGATGTTTGTAGAGCACTTACCTGCCAGAACTCCTCAAACCCCAGGAGATACTTAATATGCCAAGGAGAAGAGCTACAAATCAAACCCTAGTGTTTGGGGCTCCTCACGTTTCCTAATCTGTGTAGGTATACTCAATGTTTCACAACATCCTTTTTTTCCTGTAGCACTGATAAGATTGTCTTGTGTATTAGTCACATACATAGTTTGTCCATCTTGCTTCATTACACATAGCTCCCTGCTGCCCTCCACCACAGAATTAATAGCCCTAAATTAATCAGAATCAACCAATGTGTTTCTCAATCACCTTCTGTTTGAAAACACATCAGTACTATACTTTCCTAACCTTAGTCTAAGCCAGACAGCAACCAAGAACATCACACAGAACAGAGTGAAAGATCAGAGCTAAAATGATGGGCTTCTGCAGTTGAATATTGATTTCAATTCAGTGCATCATATTGTACTGTCCTCTCCAATGCCAAACTGCATTCAGAAAAAATATCTCAAAACAATGTACACTACTCCTTTCTGTGTAGCACTTGTCCCTTTTCTCTCCTTTAGCTTCCCTCACGTTTTATCAAAAGCTTTCCATCTGCTACTCACTAACTACTCTTTATATCCCACATCTCCAATCTTGCATTCAACTCCCATTCATTAGCTAGTCCCCTGCCAAGCTACTGCCTGCTCCCCTTCCTTATTCTCCCTCAGGAGGCAGGCTCCCAACCACACAAGTATACATATACACACATACATATCTATATCTGTGTCCAGATTAGGATTTTGGAGGTGTGTTCCTCAAAATGATTAGTGAACATGCTGAGGTACCTACTACAGACAGGGTTATGTATGTTTTAATGTGTATTAGCTAGCAAGTTGACACTCTGGAAAGAGCCCTGTCTTTAATTTAGCTCAATCAACACGAGGATCCTGCCAGAATCACAGAATGACCTATCTATTAAGACCTATTTTGACTTATAAACACACCTTCAAATTTTATAGTCTGGAAAGTTCAACACAGTTTAAAACTGCACATGTCACGGGAAGGGTGAAACAGTGCTACACAGTTTCCCTCAGTATGCATTAGGCTACAAGTTTTCCTCCAGTGTTGGGTGGGCAATGAAGTGCCCAGTCCACATCACCAGAGTCTGTTAGCCACAGGGTGGGTGACATACAGCAAGGAGATGCATTGCACCTGGCCTTCCTAGAAGCTGCTGCCATTGTCTCTCCCCCCCGAAAAGGGGAGCAAACCTCAGTGCAATAGGTTTTTCGCCCCAGGCAATATGGCAGCCTCAAAAGAATGGCACTCACACAAGTACATACTCCCATTTTTACTGTGAAGCTACAAAGTGAAAAATATATCACAAAAAATGTTGACAGAAGCTAAACAGCCGCGACATTCCCACAGAACAAAATATGATTAATAGTCTCAACTGTGAGATGGAAACAACGTTTCTTAAATGTGTGATCATTATGAAACTCACTCTTGCAATATCAATAATGTACAATGGGAAAAAAAAGGCAAAATCCTTTTCACTTCATTTTTAATGTGAGGCACTCACATAATAACAATGCAAACTATGTTTTAGGCAACAAGAGAAAATTAAATTAAATTCTTACTTTAGAGGCTCAGGAGGGAGTTTAGTTCCAGATAGATTAATCTGCATCAAAGCAAGTGAGCTGCTGAAAAACTGCTTGAAAGAGGGAGGGACTTCTTTTCCTTTTCTGTAAGTAAACAAATTCATCAAGAAATAGCACTCCTAATTTCAATAAATAGTGAATGCAAGCCATCATAACTGTAACGATCTTACATGTTTAATGTGCTCTACCATCAACAGCTCTGTAATCAATGACTCTCAATTAGCTTAGAAATATGTCATCAAAATGTTGATTCAACAAACAATCCTCAGCATTGCACTGCTGCACAGAAGATACTACTATCTAGCTTCTGTTAGGTGGACTACAAAGAATGATCATTCAGGTCTGCTTAATAGTGAACATACTTATATCTTATGAGCAGAAGATTAAATAGGACATTACAAAAACCCTGAAATTGCCTTTTCACCACTAGAAATAATTACTCAATGCTGGAGCAGTTTAGCTCCAATTAGGTATGTTCTCTAACATGGACCCAAGACACTGATTTGAAGAAAATGGAAGCTAATGTTAATATTTCTTACAATGCAAGTATTCTACAAAGTCAATGTTCAGTCTCAAAAACTTTCAAAGGGACTTCCTCACAGAAAAGGACAAAAAGGGAAACAAGCATTTGCAACCATCTTCAAATCATGAAAAATACAAACGTTAAAAACCAAACTTAAGAGGAGTCAAGTCAGTCAGACTTCAAAGCCTGATGTTATGCCTCTTAGTGACAAAAGTTATATATAGACTTTCCACTGCATCAGTATCACAAAAAACATGTTAGACAAGGTAGCTTATTTTACAGCCATCTAGCATAGAGTGGAAAGAGAAAGAAATACATAATACCTACCAGAAAGAACTAAGACTTCAAAGACTTTTATAAAGTCTTAGAATTCTTCTTAAAAAGAAAGATGCAACATGAGAGCAAGAAATTGTAAAACAAAATATTGCAGGAGCTGAGAGCAATGACATTTAAATTGTACCTGTGAGAAAAGAGAGTCCTAGAGAGGCTAAGGACAGCTAGATGCTGAAGACAGCCACGAAGAAGGGCTCCACAGACCTGGTTTAAAACAAAGATGATTGATTTTGCTGTAAATTAACCCAATAATGCACCTAGGGATAGAAGGTGCAAAATGTTTCCTTGGTATTTGAATCTCCACAAAAAACCTCTTTACCATATCTAGTGCACATTCCGTGTTGGATAAATCCAGATGAACAAGGGCATTTGGCTGGGCCAAAAAATTGTACAGGCTCTATAATTAGAGAAAAAAAAATAGCCATGTTAATTCTGATATTATGACACCAATTACTGGATACCTACTTCTCATTACATTTTAGACTTTTATTATAAAATTGCACTACAAGAGTTGAACCTGAAACTTCTTTTCACCTAATCTGTACAATCTGTTCTACTTCATTTTTTAAAACAACAGTGGAAAAAAACAGTGCTCAGACTGCATTTACCAAACATTACTCTTAATACAAGAAGTTTTGAATTACCTTGCAATTCACTTTCACAGAAAATGATTATGAATTTAGTTAGAAATACCTTGTAACGTCACTCAGATTGCTGTTACATTTCAGAAATGCTAATTGGTTTGTAAATTTAAGCCAGCCCCTCTAAGCATGAGGGAAGCAACTAATTTTCATCTGAAGCCCATGATTATTTCTTAATATCAGCAGTGCATTAAAGGTTTAAGGGAGAATTTAGAACAGGTAACAAGATTTTAATATTGAAGGCTTCAGTACTGCATAGGATATGTTCTGTAAATGTTAGCATATGTAAAACTTCTTACTATACACTGTTTTACTTTGGGCTTTTTTTCAGTCTCAGAGAACAACACAGAAAGATGAAAGTATGACCTAATTCACAGAAATGTGGAACGCTCAACTCCACATGAAATCTAGCCAAACAGAGCGTGCTCAACATTTCTAAAATGGATCCATCTTTCTAGAAATTAGGTCATTTAGCCCCTATACCTACAGTGCAAGAAAGGTCCCTGCTTTAAAAATCCTTGTGCTTTGCTAGGGTTTATTTTAATTGCTAAGTAACAGGATTTCCTTATTGTCATTGGAAAGATGTTCCATAGGTTGAGAGATCTCAGTATTAATAATATTTTTCTTTGAACTGTATCTCTCTCTGACAGGCTAAGAAAAGCCTCACTTTTTGTATTTATGTCCCTTAAAATATTGTAGTTAGTTATCAGATTTCTTTAAGCATTGCCAACCAAAGTTGTACATTTTACTTTTTTTTTTTTACATTATTTGCTATGTCATTCTCTCTTAAAGGAGAATTCATTGTGCCTTTATTTACATTTAACTATTTGTTTACTACCTTTTAAATTCTCTTGTCCTACTGAAACCTTCACCTCCTATGTCTGAAAAGAGTAGTTCTTTGAATGTACTGATGAATCTGAAACTAGTAAGATTTGTGAAAAAGTCAGAGTCATGTCTGACCGCACTTTAAATAAGATTGGGTGACTCTATAGTTGCATATTTTAGATGCTTAATACTTAAAGAATTCACAACCTGACATTTAAATGCACGGAACTTTTGATGTAAGAGAAAGATGCAGAGGTAACAGTCAAAAAGTGAATACATATAAATTGAGAACTAAGTGGATTTTGTTACGGAGAAAATAGAGCTGCACCTCTATGGCAACTGATAAACTGAATGAAGGAATTTAAAAAATAATTACATTCTTTGAAGAATCATGAGCTTCAACAGGATGTGTCGAAGGAGCTGCACTGATTTATTTATACAAACAAAAATATTAAAAACCAGAAATGCATGAAGTCTTTCCAAGTCAAAAGAAATAATTTCCAACTTTCCAATCAAAAATTTGTAATACACTTACCACTAAAAAGGAGATGATTTTAATTGTTTTGATCACTTCAAACAGAACTCAGAGAGCATGGTAAGTCCACTGAAACAAGTGGCACACTTGCAGATTTCTCATTTATCAGTAGAAGTCAAGGATTAAAAGCATGAACTAAAATCATGTGGATTTGTTTAGTCGTGTGGGACAACTTAATTCTCTGACTATATACTGAAGAGCAGAGAGCAAAATGTTATTTTCTATCCCTACTAGAACTGCATTGAAATAAAGTAAAAAAGGGATCTAAACAAAATGGCTTTGCCCTTCTCTTAAAAATTCATTAAAACATCCATTCATTAACTCAGAAATGACAAAAAAATGCTTACTGAGAGATCATCACCACGGAGCACGTTTCCTGAGAGGTCAAGATAGACGAGTGTGTTCGCAATCAGTGAGTTAGCACTCAGTGATTGGGAAAGGCTATTCACCCCTGCCAAAAAAAGTATGTCATCATTCAACTCAGTCTACTCCAGACAAAAGTAGCCCAGACCCTGCAGGTGCACAGTTGCAGCAAATACAGACATACATAAATGTTTAATGACCTCCTGTTACCACCACTGTACTGCAGCAGAGGAATACAGAACACCAGGCAGATATGAGACCCTTCCCTGGCACAGCATTCCCAGTTTTGCCCAGCCCACACTCCATCAGCTGCCCTGGTGGAACCACAGTGTGCTATAGGTCCCGGATCCAGGGAAGAAGTCATTTTGTGAAGTCCGCAATGGCTTTAACAGTGCAATCTCATTTTGAAACAGATTTTAAAAACAGTTTACTTCATAATGTCAAGATAATGTCTTTCTGAAAACAATTGTATTTAGATAAAAGTATCTGTGGAAGCAGATTAAGGTATCTGTGGAAGACCAAGTATATTAACAACTATAATTGCCAGAACTTGAAAAGCAACTGATGAAGCCTAGAAATTAAAAATATTTCAATTACATATTTGCCTGTAATTTCAGAAAAAGTTAGTTAATTAAAATACCAAGAGATGCATAAAGAGTCTTGATTCTTGATCAGAACAAATACATATTTTTCACATTAAAATGAAAAAGCTCACATTGGGAACAAACCAGTCAGAGGTCTCTTCCTCTTAAATTCTTCAGCTTTTCCAAATACAAATTAGGACATGGCTACTTCCAGCAAATCTAACTTTCATCTGAGGGTTCTGTAGGTTATCACCAAGTTTTTAATTTACTGTAGATGGCTGTTGCTGCCTTTCAAGCAGTACATGCATGTGTTTCGTACATGCATGTGTTTTGTAAGTGCCTGGCCAAAGCAGGCAGGTATTTTGATCTACTACAAAATATTGGGCAGTTTCCCAAAGCTACTGGTTCATAGCGAAAATGGACTGGCAATTAAATGGATGGAACGTGTCCATTCTTCAACTGAAAACTACTGTGAAATGGATTTATCAGTGAGGATGTGGAGGAAGCAGCTAGCAAGTCACTAGAGATCAAAATACCCCACTTCAGTATTTCAGTTTTCCACTCTTCCAAATATTAAGAAAGTCTCCCATGTTAGTAGTATGGCTCATGGTTTCAGGAGGCTTTTGATACAGAAAAGAATTAAGGCACAGTGACATCTTTGCCAAGCCTCAAAACTTCTTTGTTCAGTGCAATTTTGCTTTTATCTTAAATTGCACTGTTGAATCCACACCCTGCCCATAAAGGTAGACTGCAAATGAACACTTTTTGAAAGATCTAAAGCTCTGTTTAACCACTAGAGCTTATAGCTCTGGATTCACTTTAGTGAGTCTTCTCAACAGCATCTATATAAGCAACAAGAAGGATGTAATGTACTGTCAACAACTCAGTATATACTATGGAAAACCAATATTAGGAATTCAGGAGCAGTGCCTGATTTTGGGGGAGAAAAAGAGCTATCAAACAATCTGTAATATTGCTGCTTGTTTCATGTTTAAAAAGGGTGAACTGCTCAAAATCAGACACATTACTGAAGGCAAACAATGAAAAGGAGGGACTTTTTTAATTAGCCTTTGACTCAGGCTCAGAAAAGCAAGCCCTAACTTTGAATGAGTTTTGAGAATTTTCCATTTAACCAGCATCTTCAAATCAATACATTTTTTGTTTGAACTTCACCTACCTCATGCTATACTCTTACAGTAATCTCACTTTCATTTGCAGACAATCCTTCATGCTCTTTTACCACTCTCAGGTGGCTCAGAGTGTTAATAGCTCTGAGGAACTTTGAGATACAATATTTGAGGAAAGATCAGCTGGGAAGTTACCACCTGAACTGCATTTCTCAATCTTAGAAACTTATCTTGAATAGAAAGTGCTTTTTAAATAAGGTCAAAACCAGTGAGGAATTGTACAGAATTTCTGAAACAGAAAACCTCAAAAAAAATCAAAAGAAAAAGAAAGGCTGGGGAAAAAAAAATCCATGCATCTTTGAGTCTACTGAGTCCAAGGTCCCCTTTAGACTTTCTCAACAGAAAATATTACAATATTCCCCTCTCAATATTACAAGTTCAAAAATAGCCTATCAAGTTAAAAACAGTCCAGTACTGCCTTCCTAAGTTAAAGGAAAACTGGCTAAGACAGACAGCTTTGCAGACAAATGAAGAGGTGAAGCTCAGCTTCTTCAGGTCCAGAGGTTTAAAAGAATTCAAATTTTAAAGACATTGCATATACTTTTTTACGGAATTCTGAGGACCTGCCACGGGACAGTATTCATGGTGACATGTTACTCTTTAGAGAACACATAGTCATTGCAATGTAGTCCAGACTAGGATTCACATAGTCAGTACTAGACATATTGAAATATATTTTCAGCTTTTGCTTAAAGACTGTCTTAAAAAAACTGTGTTAAAAACCTTCTGAATTCTTTTCATAACCTCAGAATTCATTTTTAGTGACAAGAATTTTGTGGATGGACTTCATCAAGCTGGAATTTAGTCTTTACCAAGACGGAAGCATAGCTAGAGTGTTCTCTTGAATCAATCATCACAAGCACTTGATGAAATCATTCAGATCTCATGAAGAAAAGCACAGGATGAATGAACATACCAGAACTGCATTAATTTCTAACAAATTCACAAACATCTAACCTCAAGAGTACATGCAAGATTAGTCAAGATTCTTAATTGACTGCTTGTCACCAAAAATGGAGTTAGTAGTGAAAAAGACCAACCCCAGTCTTTTTAATGAAAATCATGATTGAATAAATTCAATTTGGGGTTTACTATTTACTTAAGCATAACAAAAGCTACAGAACACACTAAGAAAACCCAACAAAACACCCTTCTCCCCACCCATATTCCCCCAGGTCAACCCTTAAAGCTTAGGAAAACACAGACTCTGCACTTCACAGAGCAATAATTAAAAGGATAAAAGAGCATGGGTCCTATCTGTTTTCAACTAATATCCTTCATAGACCATAACTCACTGTTCTTTTCCAGGTCATCAACATCTGTGAAAAAGCTGCAATAATGTCAGTGCATTTTTTCTATTTTTAACACTCATATTCTATATAGGAGACCCTGGGTTTGTGCAGTCTGTTTAAGAGGTCAGTGTGTCTATTATTTGTAAAACAACAATGGAAAAAGGTCTGAAAGTTTCTGATGTGTTTCAGTATTGGTCTTGCTTTTAAAATATACATACATTGCAGTTATGATATCAAACCGGAAATTTGTAAATTATAAAACAAAGAAGTCTTTACTCAGAGCAGACCACTTAAGAGACACTGCATCACAACACTTGGTTTCATAATAATTGTGTGCAAAACATGTGGAAAATTCCCTGCACACTTTTGCTTCAGACATCTTTTTGAAGCACATACGAAACATAATATTTGTGCCAATTCTAAATTCAATCTTTCTTTACAATACAGGCTCAAACCCAAAGCTTCCAGAAGCAAGTAAGCATTTTTCAAAGCACTGAAGGGGACACAGAACCCAACCCATGATTCAGCAACCCAGGTCTGCAAAAAAACAGCTGCGTTGTTGAGAACACTCATGCAAATCAATTACATAGTTAATTACTTTATCATCTGGTAACAAAAGGTATTATTAGGATGGAACCCAGAAACTTTTAGAACAGAGAGAGAGGCATACTTATAAAACATACCTTTAGGTGACAAGGAGGTTTTAGATAAGTTTAAATGTTTCAGTCCCTTTGGAAGTTTGGCAAACTGGATGCTCAAAGATGACACACCTGTTGGGGGAGTGAAGAGAAAATGTTTTCAGATGAACTGTGTGATCCCACGTATTCCCAGCAATCACACTAGGGGAAAACACTTTTACAAGAGGAACAGTGCTCACCATGGAGGTGGGCCCAAATTTACCCTGGCTTTTTATGAGCATAAATCTTTGAAATGACTGATGTAGACAAGATCTCTTCCTAGTTAACCACTAAATAGACAGGGAACTTCATCATTAACAATCAGTGAGCCACCATAATTAGTTCAAAAACTATATAATGCACACATATTTTTGAGAAGGGGTGAAATGGAAGGTATTATAATGTGTCAAATGGTCAGCACTTGGGAAATCTGGAAGCTTTACAGTTCAGTCAAAACAAGGTATATAAGTTTAAAATAAAACCCACCACAAAATAAAACCCAACAATGGCATTTTAAATGAACTGAAACTATTGTTATATTCTTTTAAAAGGAAGAACTGTTGAGGCAAAACAGACATCCACGTTCACTAGGTTTGTCCTCTTCTCCTGAGGTAAACTCTACAAACCTGAAACCTCCACCGAGCTGTAATGGCTACCTAACTTGCACCCTTACAGTAGGCTGCAGGTTACCAGTCAGGACATGGGCTTGGAAATGCTACAACCCTTTGCAATCCCAAACAGTAAAAACCTATTAAGATGCTGACAGGGACTAGACTACATCAGCACAAATCCAATGAAAGAAAAAAAAAGCCACAAACCACTTTTCTTTAAAGCCCATTCTCAGCGTATCCAAGCTCCACACTCCATAAATTTAATCCTCCCATTTAAGCAAAAGATTGAAATTTGATTAAGAGGGCATATCCTAAATAACAATGGAACCAATCCATGACATATTTATTAAAGGAATAAATCAACACAGAAACTCCAGGCTTAACCCGGGGTATGAAATATAGTCCTCTACAGCAACTCACTTGATGAGAAAAGGGCAAATAAAAAGGGATTAAAGCCTTTCACTTGTTTTAAAACACAGTAAATGAAAAAGTTGATACCTTTTTCCACACATGCAGACATGAAACATTCATCTAGTAAGTCAGATACCTATGTTTACTCTGCTCTTATGTTTTACCTATCATTGACAATGAAAGAGCAGCCATCTTGCAGATGTAGGGGTTTTTTTACTGCTCTCTGTAAAAGCACATTGTGTATGCTGGTGATAGGTGCAACACCCATGCAGCTCAAAACAACATACTGTATTTTATTTATACTGTGAAAATATTAGACTGATGATGCCTTGGCACTGTTTATTGCAAAACACAATGGTAACTGGATGTCTTCACCAACTCTCAGCAAGAATAAATCAAGTCCTATTAACAGGATTTTCTTTCACAGCCCTACTATTTAAAAACACACATTTTTAGCTCCTCTGAAGTAGGAGGTTCAATATATCTTAAGTTGGCCTCAGAATTCACATTCTGTAGCTCATTACCCACTTTTGTTGATCTGGTTTAGTCACAATATAGACAAAATCAAGGTAGAGTTATGCTAGCAGAAGAGGAGAAAAATGAATACAATCAAAATAATTAAGGATATCACAAATGTAGTTTTGTTACAAAGTGTTTTGGGTAAGAAGTGCACCCAATAATTTTACGCCTCTTTGTATTTACCTAACAATCTACAGACCACTTCTCACCCTACTTCAACTGAACAATTTTAACATCTTAACAGCACTGGGGGTTAAGGATCTACCCAGTTATAAGATGCAGGAATCAGGTGAAAAAAAAAAAAAGTCCTTCTGGTCACTCAGACCTTAAATGCTCTTTAAGTCTCCCATTTTTGCTAACCTTGTAACAGAGATGAGAGGTCTAAAGGCAGAAGTAGAGTTAACTGCATCCAGGCACACAGTTTTGATTCTGAGTATTCCTAGGCTTCAGTATGTTTGGTTTTCATTATTTTTAACAAAATAAGAGATTAAATTCTGTTTCTAGTACAGTCAAAAGGAAAACTCCCACTGCTTTAGCATGGCCAGATTTTAAAGCCAAGAATGATAATAAACTTTCCAGGTGTTAGTCTCACAAATATTGACAGTACCATAACGGGAGGTCACTCACAAATTAAGAGACTGGTCTCAGTGTAAAATCACTGTATACAAACACAGTTTCATATATGAACTGAAGCCAGGTCCTATGCCTTAGGTAAACTATACACACTCATGTTATTGGAATACAGTTGCACTAATGTAACAATAGAATGTCTTTCCTTATTAGTACTCAATAATACATAATAGCTTAGGGTGGTTTTTTTGTTCAAACAAGGCACAAGGATATGTTCTTCCCCATAATTCACACAACTCTCTGTTATTTCCCTTATAACTGTCAAATAATCTGGTTGAAGCTCCAGTTACTGCAAAGGTGATTTTTCGAGAGATGTTTTCTGAAATCCATGTGTTTACATGAATCTTCACTATGCCAGCTTTTATCTATGAAATGTGTGCTGCCCCTTTAGTTTAATAAAGTCAAATCTACCTTGCACTCAGCGAATATCAAATTACAGGACACGTAAATCTTTCTTAAACTGAAAAGCTGCAATATTTGCACACTGCAATTACAGGTAACTTCTTGTTAAGTACTCATATGACTTATCTAATTCTCTAACAAAAAGGTCAAAACTTAATTGCACACGTCATATAAGAGACTGAGATAATGAAAAAAAAATACTAATTTACTAATTTCTCCAAGTTGTTGTTCCTGCATTTCATTTGTATCTTGTACGTGGATACTGCAGAATGGTTTGAATCTATAGGTTTCTTGCAAAGACAGTACTCACACCGGTATGTTTGAAAAAAAAAAAATAAATCCCACGCACTGTAGAATATCTACCAAATGCTTTGGTCATGTTTTGCTTTCAAGATAAAAATTAGTTCTATTTTAAAAGCCTTTCATATAACACAATCTAAATACACTTCAAAAGAAGTATCAACAATGTGACTGCCTTTTTTCCAACTTACAACAGAAATTTTTGTTTAATGCAGTTAGGTCTACGGCATATTGTAATAATAATGTTCTTCAGCAAAACACTGGCTTTCTCGTGATATTGATTCTTAAGGAGGCCAAGAAATAATCAGCAGGCAAGAGGCAATCAGAAGAGTTACAGCAATTCATGTGAACAATTTTAAGTAAACTTCTCTGAGTAGGTTAAAAAAATATATTTTCATACTTGTGTCTAGTCAAAAGGAAAAGAGATAAAAAAGAGAAGAAGAAAAAAACCCCTTCCCATCTTATTTTCCTCACTGAATCAGCAAGAAAGGAGAGATACCTACAAAACTCTGTGTTAACAACATTCTGAGTCACTCAGGTTATAACCAAAATAAACAGTTTTTCCATTTTGAATCATGACAGCAAAGATACTGGAAAATTTCCCAAACCAAACCAAGTAAAATAAGAAAAGGTTCACTGTATAAAACTCTTATTTTCTTTCTGGCCCAACAGGAGCACAAGATAGTCTGATCCCAGAACACTGTGTGCCTGGAATGCATTAAGTGAAATAAACGGAAATCTCACATGGGCAGTGCTGAGGGGTCAACTCCAAACTGAAAGAATGTAACCTTATTTTAAAAATAAATGCCTCTGGGGTGAAAAGAAAGTAGACAAGGGAGGGGAATGGCTTGACTTGATATGTACTGAAATCACGCCTAGAGGTGCCTAGTCTGAGAAAAGCTCATCTGTTCAGCTTGATTTTCCATTTTCCGGAGTCAACAGCACTTTGCTCCATAAGGATGCAGTCATGCCAGCACCACTGAATGTCGCCAAGTACTGGCAACACTATGGACTAGCACGGAGCTGAAAAAAGGAATAGTTTCAATACTGGAAACAAGTACAGAATTACGGCCGAAGTAAAAACACAAAACCATCAGAAAAATATAATCCAAGCAACAAAGTTGCCTCGTGCTTCATCTTTCAACTGATTCCATTGCCTTTAAAAACGTATATCACTACTTACTCTTTAGTCCTAAATACTCACTGTGTTCTATCTTCCTTTAAAAGAAACCTCTATGAAAATGTAATGAAATCTAATGAAATCCATGGTTGGTTTAAGACATTTAAATATTTCTCAACAAGCTAATGTATACATACAAATCAAAAAGAATAGCAATTCCCAGTGGTTTGTGAACAACAGATATTTACAATAGCATTACACACAGAACAATAACCTATTATTCAGGCAAAGCTGCATGGAGAAGCAGTAAAGCCCCTATTACATTTGTAGAAAGAGAAAAGCATAAATGTTACAGTACCTCTATCTTCAAGTGGATTGCTAGCAAGGTTGATCGTATGGAGTCCTGAGTTGGGATTATGGGCTAGGGCACTGGCTAGTTTTTGTGCAAAATCTCTGCAAGAAAAGAACAGAGAGGAAGAAAGACTCCTGTTAATCTCCTGTATCAACAGCACATTCAGAGGCTTAAAAATGTCAAGGGATTACTAGGCAGAAGTGGCTTATCCTACTGCAGAACAGTAACTGAATCTTCAGTTTTAAACAATGCTTATCTGGCTAATTTGCTATTTTTCAAAGCAGGTTATTTTAGTATTAATTTATTCCATGGCCTAAGAGACTGAAGCGAACTCAGGCAAAGCTCAAACTGCTTTTGATAAAGATCTGAAGATGTAAGTAGAAGTTACACAGAATAACTTAAAACTCGAGCACATCTTCCATCTCCTCCATGCCACTCATGGGTGGGATATATACATCAACTTGCATACCATTACCTCCCTTCACTTGCAAGCCAAATCCCTCCCTTGCAATAGCTCTCTACCAACAGTCACTCAAACAGATGGGCTTCGCAGTATATCCAGGTCAACCAGCCAGGAGTATTTCTGATCTCATAGAACAGCAAGAATAACACTCAGAGAATAGCAGCACACTGACGAACCGGTCCTTGCTTGCTTCTTTTTACAGTGAGAAGCATCAAAGCACATAACTGGCTGACCACCACCCTATCAGCATGTTCCAGGAGAGACTGTGGAAAGAGTGGAGACCAGACAGCAAGAATCTCAATAGGTTTTGGTTATCTGCTGTTGCAAATTCTGCTTGAGTAGAGACATCCCAGGGAAGTTTAGTTTCCCTTTGAGACTCCAAGTCCTTACACAGACCCTTGGGGGATAGAACAGGTTCCAGTACTGCAAATGCATGATGATGGGTTGTCTTTAGGAAAAGGGTATTCTCTTCCTAGGATACAAGCAGCATGTGAATACAGACACTCGACAAAAAGAAATTCTGGTCTTGAATCTGTGCCACCTTACAGGCCTCAGGGTATCCTGCTTTGTTACCAGCTGCTGCTGCAGAAGACAACATATCTCCTGTAAGTCCTCAGTTACATTTGCCAACACTCAGTGGATACAAGCCAGCATTTCAAATGGTACTAGATGCCTGTGCTTAGGCAACTGAATCAAGCTCCTTACGTCCAGCCAAGAAAAATCAGGTTTTGAGTTAAAAAACACACAAAAAAACCTTTTTATTCATCAAGAGTTTCCTTCTCTTCCTTTATCCCTAACAGATTCTTGTCATGACAGTGTTCTGTCTGCACCTTCAGGCTTGTTTACAAACTCTGCTCCAGCTCTTGCCATCAATATAGGCAGGATTACCAGAAGTTTTTGGACAACTGGTGTGTGTGTGTGTGTGTGTGTGTGTGCGTGTGTGTGTGTGTGAACTACTTAGCAGAGGCACAGTAAACTGACTACCACCAGAAAGCACTGGATTACCTATGTAGGGTGCATGGGGTTCCAAGGCTCATTTTGGAAAAAAATAATACAATCTCCCTACTAATGGAAGCATGTGGGTGACGTCCCTTCCCCTCCTTTGTCCACTCTTTGTTTCAAGCCCTCAAATTTATTGGGCTTTTTGGCTTCACACTTCAATCAAAGAGCACACATTGTAATCCTGACACTTTCTATAAAGCATCAAACTTGCTCTGTATGTACTGCACAGCCACACTTACCTGAATGTTCAGGCTTGGAGGCAAAGCCCAAAAAAGACCCAATATAACTACATATGTGGCAGAGTAAGGATATTTCACCAAGGATAAGAATAGCACAGATCTGAAAATCTCAGGCAAACAAAACAGTTCCTCAAGATCTGTCTAGACAACACCACTGTAACACAAAGAGGACATGTGTGGGAGGAACTAACGTGGTTAGGTCTAAAGACATTCAGAGCCCATCCAGTGGGGGAAGATGAGGCGATGTCACTGTCAAAGGCCCTTTGGGTACCAGCAGCAGGCACCTCTCTAGTCCCCCACTGTCACAACTGGCCATTTCCCTTGGAACAGGGCTGCAGAGGACAGTGCGGAAGGACATTCTGCCCACCAGTTTTCAGAGAGTAATTGAAACAAATAGATCATTTTCACCAACTCCTGCAAACAGGCCTTTGCAGACTGAAGAATCCATCTTGCAGTTTCATGGAAATAAATATTCTGGTCATCATATATTCCCCCATTCCTCTAAAACACCTCAGGGACATAACTCTCTTTTCAAGCTCATTTGCTCAGGTCGTCCTGAGCTATTCTCCTTTACCTGAACTCTGGATATCACCTACCTGAGTGAGCACCCTAACATTTACCAAAACATCAATGTCTGCTTTATGCATTAAAGACATGCAAAATAATCTAGACTATAGCCTTCAACATTTGTTAAGGAAATGGCAATAGGGATAAAATTTTAAAGAGCATCCAAACTGGCACAAATCTTATCAGAGATCTTCATCTGACAAGCTGTTTTCCCCAACAGCAAGTCCACACTTCTCTAGTCCTGGGTCCTTACAACTATTACTGCACAGAAGTTTGCTGTCTCATCAGCTGAGAGGATGACAAGTGTTTATGGGGCCATGTTGCATACTAAATCACAGAAATGAGTGGCTGGAGGTAGAAAATAATGGAATCATCTTAAACTGACTCTGCTGCAGGGGGAAATACGCTCTTGCAGCTGCTCAGGTTATTTCTCAAAGCATTACTCGTGGTAGCTCTTTCTTAACCCTGGTTTGGCAGTCTGTCACAGCTCATTAAAAATGACTGGACTGTAAGCTATGTGAAGATATCCAGTAACAACAGGATTTCCTCTTAGCAAGCAGATATGATAACTGGCAAAACTGACATATGCGTCCTTGACAAAAACAGACAGACAATGATGATCAGAGCAGATATACACCAAGGCAAAATACCAAACACTGTTCGTGTAGATGGAGACATGAAAACCAAAGTCACAAGCTGATTATCTGTCAAGTCCTGTAAAACTGAAGCCAGTTAATCCAACTGTGGCAAATTAAGGTAGGCAATGTGCAAAGGTAGGCAATATAGCTTTCAATATTCATGATTATCACTGCATTTCATAGTACATACTGCAAGAAAAATAACATTAAAATCAGGTGCTTATGTTTGAAATGACAGCTATTAATAGCAGGGCACTCATGATCAGAAAGTTTGGGTGTAATTCCAAACTCCACCTCAAGTTTTCTCGGTCATTTAGGCAATTTACTTTTAAAGGTATTTCAGTGCAAAGCCCATTTTAAAAAGGGGAAAAAGATCCAAACAATGGAAGAAGAGACAATTTAATGCACATCAAATAACTTCTCTGTCCTTGTTTCACTTCTTTATTTTTAATTCAATATAGAGTTCTGCTTCTCCCACCTTTCCACTGCTTTTTTTATCAACATAAAAATTAGTTAGTGCTAGACTTTATCTTGTCTACATGGTCTTAGATGCTACTCTAGAACAAGCTACAAATACTTTCAACTGGGCTAGTTTGTACCTTGAACTTTGCTTCTATTTCCTGTGAAGGGAAAAAAAGCAAATATCTAGTAACCACAACTTGCTGGATTTAAAATATATACAAGGATTAAGTAATATGGCTTACTTATAAGTACCTTTCTTTTAAGGCTATGGCAAGGCATTAAACTGAATTATCTACTTTCCTGCTTTAAAAAAGTTGCTAATTGCAATCCACAATAAGATAAAACCAGTTCTCTTGGGAATGAAGCTATAATATTGAGATGAAATAACATACTTTTTTAACAAAACCTCAAACACTGTTTTTTAAATTATAAAAAGGTTTTCAGACTTCTACTGGCAACTGTATTTGGACAGGAACAGTGTGAACTGATTTAGGGCTTATGCCCTTATCTGATCCATTTTGCTCCACTTAACCCAATTCTCCAGGCAGAATCTTAAAAGCTGATTTAAAGGGACTTCTTGCACATAAGGAACCTCTGAAAAAAATTTGATAAGCTTGTGACTACAGGCTCCTCAGAACAAGGTAGACATTGAGCACGAGCCTTTTTTAATGCTTATTCTTACTAACACACATCACACATCCTTTTTATTGGGACTAAGCAGTAACTAATGTGACATTTCAAAGGAATTACTTACGTTCTAAGCCCAGCATTCTCTAATACCAGTTCTTCCAATCGATTGGACCTACTCACCACTCGCAGTATCTGCTCACAGACATCAGAAGACTGCCACAGAAAAGACAGAACAGTGTTAAAGAACACAAACATGGAACAGACGGTTATTGAGTTATAACCTGTATATCATCATGGGATCCAGGCCACAACCATGTCCCTATCGTACATAAATAGTAAGTAAAAATACCAGAAACATCCAAGAGAGAGTCAGGTGGCAACAGGGGACTTCTGGAAAAGACTCAGAGAAGTGAGAGGCAGACTAAAAGCAAGTCATTTATTAATCAGGCCACCTAATCGTAGGGGGAAGAATTTTGGGAACCCTAGTAAAAAAACAACCCCTGTGATTCAGAAAAAAACCTCACTTAATTTTAAAAGAAATCTTGTTCATATGCATGCTAATCCTTCAGAAGAAAATAGCAACTAGTGCAAAGGAGAATGAAGCCTGACCAGGAATGACAACTAAACACAAAGATGTGGATTGAGAGTAGACTTGAGGAGAAGGACTTGGGAGTGTTGGTTGATGATAAGATCAACATGAGTCAGCAGTGTGTGTTTGCAGCCCAGAAAGCCAACTGTATCCTGGGCTGCACCAAAAGAAGCATGACCAGCAGGTTGAGGGAGGTGATTCTCCCCCTCTACTNTCCTATGAAGACAGGCTGAGAGAGTTGGGGTTGTTCAGCCTGGAGAAGAAAAGGCTCTGGGGAGACCTTCAAGCAGCCTTCCAGTACCTGAAGGGGCTACAGAAAAGCTGGACAGGGAATTTTTATAAGGGCATGGAGTGATAGGACAAGGGGAAATGGTTTCAAACTGAAAGAGGGCAGATTTAGATTGGATATTAGGAAGAAATTCTTTATTGTGAGGGTGGCGAGACACTGGCACAGGTTGCCCAGAGGAGTTGTGGCTTCCCTCTCCCTGGAAGTGTTCGAGGCCAGGTTGCATGGGGCTTTGAGCCACCTGGTTTAGCAGAAGGTGTCAAAGAATCACAGAATCCTTTTAGTTTGAAAAGACCTCTAAGTCTTTTAAACTAAGACTTTCTGACCCTATCAAGTCCAACCATTAACCTAGCACGCTGCCAAATCCACCACTAAGCCATGTCCCCAAGCACTGCATCTTCTTTTAAATACCTCCAGGGATGGTGACTTGGCCACTTCCCTGGGCATGGCAGGAGGGTTGGAACTAGATGATCTTTAAGGTCCCTTCCAACTCAAACCATTCTATAATTCTATGATTCTATGATCTATGAGAGCAAAAGCACTCCAGATACAGGTCCTCCAAAGACTGCTAAGGACTGGTGCTTAAGGGCCAGTGTATTTCAGTACGAATTCTCTCAACCTATAAAGAAGTAAATCCCATCTCATGATCTTACTGTTCTAGAATTTGCATGGACATTTGCAAGTACCACAAACAAAACATCATAACAAAAGAGTTTGTTTGCTGTGCTCATTCAAATAGAGAGATAAAACCTTAATTATTCAAAAGCCATACAGTGAACTCTGTACCTCATCACCTTTTATTATAATCTTTTATTTTGCTTCTGGATTTGCCTTTTTTTTTCCACAGCACACACTAACAAACATTCATGTGAAGTCCAAAGCTGAATCTCAGTCATGAGCATGAAGTACTGAAACTATTCTGTTATCTGCCTTTGAAAACAACAATGTGACATTCATACCTGGGACATCTGTCTCTAATGAGCCTGGCATTTTATAGGTTTTGTTGTTTGCTTTGTTTTGTTTTTGTTTTTTTAAATTAAACTAACTGAATCTCCTAAAAAAAAACAAAGCAAAAAAACCTGCTCTAGCACACACAAAATCTTATTAATCCTTCACATAGTAAAGGTGACAACTTTTTCTGAAGGCTGTCAACTCAGCCATCTTCCCAATTCTATCTTTGCCTTCCATGTTTTAATAATTCAGATTATCACAGTGCTTCCACAGCAATGTGATTGCAAGTGGAAAGTTTCATGCATGTACTAAAAAAACACTATGGATACCGTCTATCAAACACAATGTCAGAGCAGGACTTATGAAGCACAATGCATTCAGTGGCCTCCAGGTATGTCTGACCTCTTACTGACCCTCAGCAGTGTTCCTATGGCACAAATTTACTGGCAACCATTTATATTTTCCTGGTGTTTTTCAATGAAAATGGAATGTGTGGAAGACATTTTCAAGATTGACAAAGTTTATTTGGTTTCCACAGAAAAGTTGCTAAGAATGCAAAAAAACTTTCACGTCAAAATATTTCAGACAGATAATACAGCCAGTTCTTGTTCTAAGCCAACTCCACTGGCCAGCCTTTTAACTAAGCAAACTATCTCATTTCATTGAAGCAGAAACTGGTTAACTGCATTGTACCTTTTAGCAATGGTGATTTCAACAGCAAACTATGACAGGACTAAACACACCCCCAGTTTAATTCTGCGCATAATTTCGAGTAATATGTCCCAGCAAGAAAGAAAAGGTTTTTGCCTACTCTTCCGCCAAGAATCACATAAGCTAGTTTCTACTGAAAATGATAGCATAGGAATGCAATGAGAGCACTTTCAGATCAATAAAATTGCATCAGTTTCAACAAGATGAGATTCAACCTTCATTTTTAAGGACAAAAGCTTCTGGACGCAAGAGCGAATCATTTTTGAAGCCATTAACTCTACATATAACTATAAACTTTCAAGTTTAGAAGAAATAGTATATTTTTATATGTTTAAAATGCCACGTAGTTACTGATTTTATTGGCCCTTTCTTCAGGTTTGCCCTCTTTTTGCTTTTCAAAAAGAAAACTGATGTAGAAGAATATCAATGTCACACATCACTATATACTTACTACTACACAGGGTTATCTTCAGACAACTGGGAGAAAAATTCATCAAGTTACAGTGAAAATGACGAGGAAAAAATCTCATAAATATGCAAGAAAAAAACAGAATCCTGATATTTTCTTTCCACCTCCAAGAAGCAACTGAGATTTCTGACTGCGTTAAGAGTTACTTTCCTATTAAGTCCCCCAAAACTGTTTGAAGAAGATAGCAATGCCTATCAAAGGAGGGCTGCTATTGCCCAACGAAGTTTTCAAACTTTATACACTGGAAATTTTGACTCTTGGCAGTATTTCTATGACATGAATTAACTATCTAACAGTTTATATTTTCCTGATATGATTAAAGAAAAAAAATAATCAATAGATTGCCCAGTTGTACTTGCCTAAAAATGTTCACCTTGAAAAATGTAATAGTATCTTCTAAAATCCTGGGTACCTAGCCCCCTGAGCTGTAAGAAAGGGATGAGGAACAGAATAAGACCTCCATAATCCAATGGGAAATTGTTAGCGACCTGCTACATCACTTAGATACACACCAGTTTATGGGGCTGGATGGGTTGAGCTGGTAGAAGTAATCACAAAGCCACTTTCCATCACTTATCAGCAGTCCTGGCTAACCAGAGAGGTCCCAGTGAACTGGAGGTTGGCAAATGTGACACCCATCTACAAGAAGGGCTGGAAGGAGAATCCAGGGAACTACAGGCCTGCCAGTCTGAACTCTGTGCCAGGGAAGGTTATGGAACAAATCATTGAGTGCCTTTAAGCACCATTTACAGGACAACCAGGGGATCAGGCCCAGTCAGCACGGGTTCATGAAAGGCAGGTCTTGCTTGACTAACCTGATCTCTTCCTATGACAAGGTGACCCACCTAGTGGATGAGGGAAAAGCTGTGGATGTTGTCTACCTGGACTTCAGTAAAGCTTTCGGCATTGTTCCCCACAACAGTCTTACGAAAAACTGTCTGCCCAAGGACTGGATGGGTGTACACCCTACTAGGTCAAACACTGGTGGAATGGTCGGGCCCAAAGAGTTGTGGTGAATGGAGTCAAATCCAGCTAGTCACACATGGTGTTCCACAGTATTCAGTACTGGGGCCAGTTCTCTAACATCATTACCAATGATTTGGATGAGGGGATTGAGTGCACCCTCAGAAAGTTTGCAGACAACACAAAATTGGGTGGGAGTGTTGATCTGCTCGAGGGTAGGAAGGCTCTGCAGAGGAACCTGGACAGGTTGGATTGATGGGCTGAGGCCATTGTTCGAGGTTCAACAAGGTCAAGTACTGGCTCCTGCATTTGGGCCACAACAAACCCATGCAATGTTACAGGCTTGGGGAAGAGTGGCTGGAAAGCTGCCTGGCAGAAAGAGACCTGAAGATACTGGTCAACAGCTGGCTGAATATGAGCCAGCAGCGTGCCCAGGTGGCCAAGGTGGCCAACAACATGCTGGCCTGTATCAGAAATAGTGTGGCCAGCAGGACTAGGGAAGTGATCGTCCCCCTGTACTCATTACTGATGAGACTGCACTTAGAATACTGTGCTCAGTTTTGGACTCCTCAGCTACAAGAAGGACATTGAAGTGCTGGAGTGGGTCCAAAGAAGGGCAACAAAGCTGGTGAATGGCCTGGAAAACAAACCTTATGAGGAGCAGCTAAGAGAAGTGAGTCTATTTAGTCTGAAGAAAAGGAGGCTGAGGGGAGAACTTATCCTTCTCTGCAAGTACCTGAAAGGTAGGTGTCAGACCTTTCTCACATGTAACAAGCAATAGGACAAAAGGAAATGGATTCAAGTTGTGCCAGGGGAGGTTTACGTTGGATATTAGGAAAAACTTCTTCACTGAAAGGGTTGTCAAGCACTGGAACAGGCTGCCCAGGGCAGTGGTGGAGTCACCATCCCCGGACACATGTAAAAGTTGTATAGATATGGCACTTAGGGATATGGTTTAGCAGTGAGCTTGATAGAGCTAGGCTAGTAGAGTTAGGTTAATGGTTAGACTCTATGATCTTAAAGGTCTTTTCCAACCTAAATGATTCTATGATTCAAAACACAGCAAAGCCTGTAGGAGCAAGCATACTGTTTCAATTTATTACTTACTAATTTCAGATCCTTGGAGGACAGCTTTGTAAACCACTGATTATACTCCAAAGCAGCGACTATGGGTATTAAGTCTCTAGAAAAAGAAAAACACTTTTATACACATTTCATAGAACTGTCGGCTTTGGTAATTTGAAACAAACTCTTAAGTGTTCTTCCGTATCTAATTCCCCATGATTTTGCAATGCTAATTGCCTACCATCCCCATTACAGAAAGCTCTGCATTCTGAAAAATGAGCACCACCAGCAGCTGTGTGTCTTTCTTGTATTTTAATACAAATTTTTGACTGGCCAACTGACATCCATTCTAGCATGAATTTTTAAACCAGGAATTTGTCTGGGCTGCCATTCCTACTTTTAGCATTTCTTTTTCTTCAGCCTGTGACATATTTAAGCTTCTTAATCACCTCTAATTATAATTGAGCATGACGCTAAAAAGCTTTTTGGCAGTCTTGTGATTTAATATAATTCAATGACTGAATGCTTCTAGAGAACACCTCCTTGTCTCATCTCTATAGCTAAATTCCCCCAGGAAGCAGAAGACCCGCAAAACGATAATGCGACTTTCAGAACAAGCCCTCCTTAATTGTAAAGGGGATTTCACAAATGAAATTCTGAATTATTCCCATTTTCTTCATTCCAAGCCTCTTAATATGATTTGCTCTCCCTCTGTTAAGTTTCTCCAATAACATACATCGATAAGTGTCATGCCCGTACATTATACCCCAGCAGAGTCATCCATCAAGCACTAGCATACTATTTAGCAGCACAGCACTTGGATCATTTTGACATAACATATTAAATACTTATATACGCCTACACTTGGACTTAGAAACCCCTTGTCTTTATAGGAGAGATGTAGCATACACAAATTTATCCGATTGGCAAAATATTGCTGTCCGAGCTTCAGTTTTTGCAGAGATAAATTTAAAAGTATTGGTTTTTACAAACTAGTCCCACCCCCCATCTTTTCATTCAGGACATATGCAGGCAGGCACAGATCGGAAGTGAACAAGCAGCACCGTTCTCATGTAGTCTTTTCCTTCCTCCTCTCCTTCACTTTTCTTTCATGAACATTTAGACACTTCAGGGTGGTTGTTAAACATGTAGGAAAGCCAGGGAAAAAGACAACATCATATGGACAAGCCTTCAGCAGGCTATATTGGGAACCACAGTTGCTAGATTTGGAAGTAGAAGCCCATCACTAAGGTAACGGTAAGAAGGTGCTGCATTTTGCAGCAAAAGACTGTAGCCCACCGACTGTGAAGCTCTTGTAAATAGACTGCTTCACACTCCTGCAGAGGAACTAGTGTGTGGTGCCCTTCAAAGATTAAGCCTGTTTTGCATCTTGTTCACAGCACACATCAAGTCTTGTGGTGAATTCATTTCCACCGACACAGTAGAGTCTTATCAGCCTCATGAAGAGTATAAATTTATTTCTGTCCACATCTGTTTTGTTCCTACGTACACACATTTTATCTCCATGTAAAGCAGTAACTGACTAGTTAAATGTTGGGGGGAGCAGGTGGGGAGGAACAACCCAGAGGTATCTTCTCCTTCAGCTGGGCAGGCCGGAATAATTGCTGTGAAGTAAGGAATGTCCACATACAGGTTTGCTCCTCCTTTGCCTTCCCCGGAGCAATTGGTTAAGAAGGTAATGACTCAGCAGCTTTGATATCCCTCCTACCACCGCCTTTGCCTTGAAAGTGGAATGAATGTAAGAGCCATTTTTCAGGTGTAATTTTGGTTTATCCACCCAGTGGTAACCAGCCAACCGCAGCCAGTGGTAAATGCTGCAGGGTAAACACTGGACAGGCTGACAGTACCACCATCCCACCGGTAGAGCAACGGTGTTCGCACTGTGGACCTCACTCCCAAAACAGGCAGAAGGCACCACCACCAGTTATATTTCAGGCATCAGGAGCAGCTCAGTTCCTGTGCAGGAACAGAGGGACAGTGATCAGCAATCACTGGCTGCAAGCTTTTACCCTACCCAGGAGCCTGGAGGGAAGGCAAGAGCTCAGTACCTTCTTCGCAGGAGAGTGACTGCAGGCAGAACTTGCCTGAGACCGTCCCTTTCTGCCCCCTCCTCCCCAGGGCTGGAAAGGAAGGCCAAAGGACAGGGGGTGCTCAGAGTTAGTGGGAAAACCATCACACTTTCAAGAAGTTAAAAAAACACTGCTGCAGCAGGACAGGAGTATTTTTAAACAAATCTACTCAGCAGATTTGCAAACTACCATGTTTAAATAGTTTAGTCTTCTGCAGTATTCAAGGCCTGTTTGCTCAAACCCTAGACAAGCACAGACACTGGCACACTTCAGTAATACCAACTGCTAACCCACACACATGCACACGCCCCTGCCTCCCCACGGGCCTGAAGACATTGGAACCTCTGCCCATTCTGCAGCAGTCTTACTGACTAGAAACTTTGCTTCATCATATTCTGCCTTCTGATTTTAAGGAGAAATTATACAGTTTAGTCTTTTCTCCATTTGGTTCAAATTTTTAAAGGTGCTTCTGACCAGCGAGGGTCCTTTAGGAATATATCTTTAACTCCTCTCTTGTTTTGAGCTTGCCTAACCTCAATGCACTTGTTACTGAGTTTTCCTTTTCAGAATTATATATTGATCTATTCACTTTATTGTATTAAATTCTAGAAGTAGTACCAACAACGACCTGAATTCTTTTGCAATACAGTACGAAAGAACACTATCGATCATTTCCAAAGGCAGAGCCTTCTGATAACTTTTCCTCATTAAGTTACATTGAGTTCATTATATTCATTAGTTTGTTTACTAAATTACCCTAAAAAACATATTTACAAAATGTAAATCTGTGCCATCTTAAAACGAACACAGATTCTCTTCTTTTGGAGTGCAGAGAATCTCTCCAAGCTTCAACAACATTCAAGCTTCACTAATGCCTTCACGTTTTGCCAACATCTCTGTCTCCCTGTGTATTTAAGATAGCAAGAAATCTAAACAGTGTAAAGAAAAAAAAATTAAAAAATCTAACCTATCATGCTTTTCTGACACTAGATTTTTTTGATTGTCCAAATATGCTAGAACATACACCACACAGATGAAAATCATGCTACTGAGTTAAATAAGCCCTGCTCACCTTGAGCACTTTTTGTTGTTTGTTAAACACTTCTATGGTTCACAGCACAACATAACTTCAGATAAAACCTCAGAAGTCATGTTCCCATGTGGCAAGCCAAGCCAAGCTATGCACTTTAAGTCTCAGACACTCTAGAAAATTAAATGCATCTATAATTCATGTCATCTTCTCTTGACCTCTAACAGAAATGCTTTACTAGGAAGAACACAAATTATTTGTTTTTGAAATGCATAGCCCCTGTATCTACTGAACCCATGTGCCCATCACCTACCTCACTTCAGAACTACTGTACAACATGAAGTATATAATTTCAGCAACCTCAAAAATTAGGTTGACAAGATAAAAGTCTCTCAAAAAACAGAGCATGATGGCATATTATTAATTTAGAGCATTCTCACTGTGCTACATATTCTCACAAAACATTTGCAAACATTCTTGACTGGGATCAAAGATCCTAATTTGTATTTTTATTGAGTGACATAAGTTCTGACTTCCTAAAAAATTTAGTTTTCTTGAAATTTCAATCCTAAACCTTTTTCTCAGTTCAGTCCTTAACATGTAGAAATTCTCATCACAAGATGGATTGCATGGCATGTAAATGGCTCCAAAAATTGTTTTGAATTCTTGTACTTACACAATCATGAGACATTTAATAAAGACTTTCATGAACAACACAGATATATTTCCTCAGCGATGTCAATGTTGTAAGGTATACCTCAATTAAAAGCTTCTGTAAAGCAACAAACCCATTACTTCATTTTTCAAAAACCAAGTCTTTTGAACTAGCTGAGACATTATAAAACCTTAAAACACTTCTATCTACTCTTTCCTAATGAGTATTATTTTTCACTCCTGATAAACTATTCAAACATTTAATTTTTATTGAAGCTGAGTATCTGTAAATCACTTTCTCTAGAATGCCCCATGGTCTCAGCACTTCCATCCTACAATACATTTAATGCACTCTTACGTTCTTGTCCCACGTTTGCTTGTCCTGATTAGTATTCCTTTCCTTACCTTCTCTCAGCAAGGTTTAACCAAAGTCTGGCTACACCCATCATGCACTAGTTGCAGCCCTGTAGTCTTCTTTGAGTTACCCCTGAATTAGCCAACACAGGTACAGCTTAGTAACTCTGCCATGAGATTCAGTGCAGACTGTGAAAACCCATCACAGAAGCTGAGTAAGTATTTGAGTGGGTTTTTCTGTGTGTTTACATACTAGATAGCTTAAAGCTGCAAAGAATGCTGCAGCAAAATACTCTTACTTATCTACCTCCAAGTTCAGCCTACCTGTTATAATATTTTAACATTGTACTTCTGACAGATTCTTAATTCTTTCACTTGGGTTTCCCAAAGAGACAAATGCTTTCTTTATCTTATTTACAGTTTCTTAAATTTGTCATTTTCCTTGTGTAATGCTGGATTTTAGTTAAGACTCCCTCCCATTTCCTCCTATTCAAGTATCTTCAGATTCCACTTCCTTAGAACCCAATTTTCTCAGCCAGCTAAATTCAGTAAACCAAATACAACATTTAGTTAAGTTTCAGTATCTCATGGTAAAATTACCCTCAATTAGTTCCTTTCTGGAGGCACACATTTTTGTATCTATTGTAAGTGGAGAAACTACTGGCTGGGATTCAGTTGAACAACTTAAATCTTCTACTGACTTGCTGACAAAAATAATTTCCTCTACTGTGTAACATCATGAGAAAAAGATTCTGCCTAAGTGAAGACTGCATAATTTCTTTTTTTTCACTTTGCCCACGAGATGTAGTTACACGTTTTCTCTGCTGAATTTGAGCTCTTACATACACCATCACAGGAAAAGTAACTATCTGCTAACTTTCTGGAGTGCTTCCAACAGCAAAATATATTTATCTTCTCAGGCTCCTCAGTGAAATGAGCTCTCCATGGGTTTTTTGTGCAAAATGAGCAGCTTTGTGCTGAAAACTAAAAATGCTACAGATAATCATTTCAGAGATCTACAACAATTCAAGTAACAACTATGGGACCATCTCACTTTAGCAAGGGCAAGCAAACCCTGTTGTGAGGGGGAACAAGGAAGGTTTGGAAAATATTAGTGTGATATTGTTTACCTGTGGTCCAGGTGGCTGAAGTCTTGCAAATTCAACTCTCTGGTATCTTGTGTCAGATAAATTGTATCAACATCCTGTTAAAAAAAAAAAAAACAAACATACCCAAATACATCTTAACAGAACTGTTGGGGTTTTTTTCCAAGTACTATGATCTCCCTGCTCTTTCATGATTTGTACAGGTAGCTGAAAAGAGCTGCAGAACAAGACATGTGCTTACCCACTGTACTTCTTCTCTATAGGGAAATCCAAGCCAATCACAAACACAGGCATACATCTGCGAAAAGCCTCCTAAAAAAAATGAAACACAAGAGTATTTAACGTAACAGTAAAACAAGTAAACAACCAACCAACATCTAAAAGGATATTTTAATACTCAAAGATCCAGTCTTTCAAACTCACTCTCCTTTTCTCTCAGAAGGGTGTCCATTGTGCTACTGGAAGAAACTAAGACTATCCTATCTTTGCCCAGCAGGTTGCAAGAAACCTTAAAATAGTGTCTTCACCTACCAATCAGAACTCTGTTTCATACTAATTACACCTCAAAACTAATTACACCTTTACAAGCTTCTGCCAGGAATAAACTCCCTGACATTGCAGCTCCAGCCTTTTTATATTTGAGTCTTTAAAATTCATTCTCACCACAAGGTCCAAGTTCTGCCACTGTCTGACTGTCCCACAAGGCCTGGAGATTAGCCAGTCTTTCTGAAGGCTCCATAGTTACTTTTTTCAGAATCCTCCTAGATGCCAAAGGAGAAAAAATAAATAATTCATGACTTTGAAAGTATTTTTAAATATCTTCTTTATTTCAAGTACAATTTTAAATGAGTGTATAGGAAGAATTACTACTCTTTAATACAACACACTTCTGTGCCTAGAAGTCACACACATTGTGATGCATCCCAGTAAGAGTAACATTTTTCTCATCTTTCTTTCTAATGATTAACCCTCTGACTACTGGAGCAACTGAGCCCTTTTCTATGACAGGATCACTCCAGCTAAGGAAACTTGTGGTCCTCATCTAACACAAAGATGCCCAAAATAGGGGAGAGACATGGTATTACTGGTTGCCCTGAAACCACTGCTGTTTATACAATTCTTTTATGCAGTAAAAGCACTATGTTACAAAGAGCCACAGAGCATGCTGAGTAACTACGCGTGGCCTCTAGGCTATGCTCTAGCTACTCGGCTCCAATCTTAGTAATTTGGTAGTGTTCTTTCCCTCCCAGACAGAAACCCAATCCGTTCCACCTTTCAAGAAATCAAATTATCTGTTCTTCTGAATGACAGGAGTGCTTCACGAACTGCAGAACTCCACAAAACAGGACAGGGGTAGGGAAGGGAATTAATAAGAGCTCTTAATGGGAGAAACCTCTTTCCCCCTTCTTGTCTGTTCTGGTCTTGTACAATCTGCACAACTCCAATGTCTTTATTTTGGAAAGTTGTACCATCTGAGAAGAGCAAGAAATTATATTTCTTTTCTGGGAAGCAAGCACTCCATACAGCTACCCAAAATGCTCCAGCAGTGTTCTCAAGAAAGCCCAGAGAAAGCATGTATGGAGCTCAAGGCCTTCACAGACACCCAAACACACACAGCCCTGCAGCCCTCCTCATTCTACTCTTCTTGCCTGCATTTCTCACATCATTACTGAGGTTTTATGGCAAATCTGCTCCCATACATATGCTTGCGTCTTGAAGGAAGAGCTCAATCCCCATTCAGGCAGTTAATAATACTGCCACAGAGAAAAACTGTAAGTAAAAAACCCAAAATGGCCAGCCAGAGTTTATGAACTTGATTTCCTACTCCACCTACAGGAAAGGTGAATAATAAAGACACGCACCCAAAATAAAACATGTAAATTCAGCCTAACCATTGACATCTAATCTCTGAACAAAAGTTCACTCATAAAAATCAACATGTCTGGTGAAACTCTTTTATACAGTCCATTTTCTCTAATATTGCTGAAAACCAGGAAATGAAGAGAGTAATAGTAGAGCTGCATGATCTGGTAGAGAGTGATGAAGATGAGGCAAGCATGAAGAGAAGAAGAAAAATATAATGAAGAAGTAGAGAATTGCTGCAAGATGATAAAATTCAGAGGCACAGATACAAGGGAAAACAAAACCAAACCAAACCAACCAAACCAAAGACAAGAACAATGCTAAAAGAAACAGCAAAAAAAGCTAGAGAAGATCACGTATAGTCCAAGGAGCCATTTACACCATGGAAAGTATATGACAAGACTGCCCAGGGCTCAGTTTTGAAGAACAAGGCTCCCAATCACATGCATCCTTTCAAAAACACTGGAAGTAAACAGAACTCTTCCCTTCTCTCCAAATTCAGATTTTTACTTT
>VZRW01009525.1:215763-302256 GCA_013398125.1 Aegotheles bennettii | reverse complement strand
GGGGGGGGGGGGGGGGGGAAGCAAACCAAGAAAATAAGGGAGTAAATTACAATCAGAAGCCAGAACTTAAGCTATACCTGAGGTTGGAGAGGCAATAAGGTAAAATAAAAACTTAAGACTCCAAATACTTGCATCGCCCCTTCAAAATGAAGGCTCTTGTGACCCTACAGACCACAGGTAGCCTACCTGTGCTCTGCACTGTCTCCTGGTTCTGCCATTCACCTGAAAAAAAGCTTAGAGCTTGCCTCAAGGTGAGGTCAGGGTGGGGAGACCAGGAGACAAGAAGTGGTGGCTTGTCATCCTTTCTGCACAATCTGTTCCCACTTGAGGTGCCCTAAAAGACACTTACACTGGTGAGAGTCCAGGGAATACCTTCCTGAGACAGGTCCCGATGTGCGCCAGCACCTCGTTCACATCCTCCGAGGATGCCATTTTCATGGAGAGGCTGCATTTCTCAGTTTCCATTATCAGCTATAAATAAGAGGGCATGAGGGCAAGAACTGGGTTATAATATTCATGTCCATTTAAAAAGGAGAGCATTTTGAATGCTTTGCGTGTTGGTAGGAATCTGTTATTCTTTAGGACACGACATGACAATGCTTCAAGCAAAGTTTCTGGGAGTTGTTCTTGGATGTACAAGACTGCCATACTCAAATATTGCTTTTCCTAACAGTACCTCGCTTCCCACAGGAATAAAATTTTCAAAGGATCTTGATCTCAGCTGACACTTCAAAACCCAAGAACTTTTCACAGCATTGTCCTCTTTTGAAACACATCCCAGAACACCATGAGAAGCGAGTGCAGCCTGACAGGAAACTATTGAACGAGCAGGGCTTGCTTCCTCCAGCAAATAGTAAAAATCTTTAATGGCTGTGATCCTCTAGAAAAGCTCTAATGCTTTCATCTATGCTGTTTAAGAAAATGTCATGGTAATACATTGCCTCAGTCCAGATGAAGCGGCAACTCAGCTAACATAACTGTGCTGCAGTCTGGGGGATATGTGCTTCAGCTAAGGGGAAAACAGAGCCTTTTGCAGCCCATCTCTGTACAGAATCAAATCAGATTATGGTATGACTGACACATGCTGCTTTCGGCTGCATCATATGAAGCAACATAACGTTTCTGTCTTCCAGTGTGAATATTTAGCACAGACCAAGTCATAAACTCTTTTAGATGAGGAGCTGTGCATACACAGTAAGAAATTAACCTTAGGAATAAACGAGAAGTGTAGATAGACAGTGTGAGAGGCAACACTGCGTAGTATGCTACAGAAGATTGTTTTCTATTGAAACTAGTTCCCAGGGCTCTTTTGGTTCCCAGTTCACATCTAGGGTCATCAGCAGGAATATCCCTTGAAGGGGCTGCATTATCCCTAAAGCACACCGAGAATTTTTACACCTTTTCCCACTGATTCAACTCCTTTCTGAACCTGTTGCCATCACTCCCTGAAGACGAATGAGTGGGGAAGTTAGTACTGTTTTTCATTGCCACCAATGTTAACACAACATTTCCCTGTATTACTCTGTCCATTTGCCCACTTGTCTTACAGTGGGAAGCTCTTCATGGCTTTCTGTGAGACACCCAGCACAAGACTACATCCTTCAGGCATCACGGATGTAACATGCTGTATACAGGAAAACTGCGGCAATACTATTTGCCTCGCAAGCAATAATCTAGGATTCTGCCTGCCTTCAGCTATAAGCCTTACACATTTGAAACTCAAATGAATGCAAACATGCAAAACCTTAAAAAAACATTTTAGGAAAATGGTATGCTAAGTGAGGCTGCTGAAAAACGCTTGTAAAGCCTGCAACAAAATGACTGTCTATGCCTCCAGGAATAATTGTCATTAGCTACCATGGCATTTTAGTACCTTAAATAAATAAAGCCAAAAAAACACACACAGAATTTAACAAATGTCTCCCCATTAAAATAGCAAACATCTGGACTTTTTTGTCCCCTCCTTTTAGGAAAGCTTCAAAAGCCAGGTTAGCAAGAAGACATGTTAAACACAATGAGAGCTCTTCAGAGTTCAAAAAGAAGTGTCAGATGCTCCTATTTTTAAAAAGCTTTTAAAAGTCAAACAGACATGAAACACATGAAGACTTTTATACAATTGGACTGTCAAATCTTGTCAACATGTTCATCTTATGAATGAAAAATATATTAAAGGCATCCTTCTTTTCAGCACTTTCTCTTTGACATTGACTTTTTTGGCACATAACTTGCTGTCAAATATATTTTGTGTTGTATACAGTAATGGCACCAAGAACATTTGGAAGAAAATAATTTCTGCCTGCAGTATAAGCAGTAGTTTTTGGCTTCACCATAAAGGTATACACCACAGAAGCCATTCAAGCTTGCGTGGTGATGATTATATAGCAATCACCATAGTTTTATCATCTCTGAGATGTGTCACTTAAGAGACAAACAAAAACTTGTACCATATTGAACTAGGAACAAAAATATTTCTTATTGTCACCTCACCTACACAACACATTCCTAAATTTGACTCTTTAAAATTGTCAAGACTTTAAAGCATCATAAATGTAAGAATGCAAACATACAGTGTGCTCACCAGATGGGGACACCTGCATGATAGAGCATTATCTCTTTGATTGGAACCGATTTAGCAATGAGTAAACAAGTATCTTTTATTTAGAATACACTCACCTGACCTGGTTTACTGGAAGTTACTCCTTGGATTTCCAAGTAGCTGAAAGTTAGTTCTAACTATAGTTAAAAAATAAAGTGCCACATTAGTGCAAACATCATTTTATTTTAAAGAGCACTTAAGCTTTTCAATAAGGTTAAGAAAAACTTGCACAAGATTACTGTTATTTTACATCCATTTCTGTAATTGACACTAAGAACTTGTTAATATCTTATCTGCTCATGTCTTACACTAAAAGAACAGTTACATCTGCTTATTACTGGTTCAAACAGTTATTAGAGGTTATAGGAATACCACATTGGGTCTTTGGGAAATTGGGAATGGAGTTCCCACGGTATAAGCACATAAGCTTATAATAAAATTTATGACAAAACTTTACCATAAAAGGCATCGTTTATACAATACCCTACACAGATGTGTACTCTTGTGACTGAATAATCATTAATTACAATACTTAGAGCATCACATATTACTACTTCATTATACACTCACCACAGATGTGAAAAATTTTACCACACAGAAGCTGAAGAGACATGCACACACAATTTTTTTATATATACATATATAAATAAAAATACCACAGATACGGATAGATAGATAGATAGATACAAATCAAAATATAGATACATAAATGCTCAAGACTTCTTTAGCATGTCTAAAAGTATGAGAGGAAATAATACATTAACTTTGCCTCAGTGGGTTGTCTGGGCAACAGTCAGGATAGGCAGGGAGGAAGGGTGAACATACTGAATCTAAATGGAAGCTTAGGAGAAGGCAGAACAAATTTAGGACTACAGGGAGTGGGCTAAGATCAGAATTAACAATTACGTAGACAAACATCTTGACAGATGAGATACGTAGAAAGAAACAAACCCTTTGGACTGAATCATAACTACAGGGCAAGACATTAGTATGGTCATTTCCTTTTATTTATAATTTCCTTTTGTTTATCATTAAAACCATTGTAACTGAGCAGTTTGTTTGAATTGCATGAAATTTCCTGTAATTTATCTTACTCTAGGCTCACAGTCAGGGTTCTCCCAGGCTAACTAACACCATATTATTCTATTTCTGCATATGTGGCAAACTTTTAAAAAGATAACCCTGAATGACTCCTGTGGTGTTCAGAACCCAAATGCAGCTCTCAAGACTCCCTCTTCCGCAAAGGCTGCAACAGTGCATTGGGAAATTGGGAATGGAGTTCCCAACCACATAGAACCAGCTAAAAGTTTTCCAGAAGCAGCAAGGTAGTAGGGAGAGCTTCTAAATACCAAGGTCTCACTGGCAAATCTATAAGCAGTCATGGACAGTATTACCACAGGATGAAGCTGCCCAAAAAATTCCAATTAAAATAGTTGTGACTTAGAAAGCACTAAAATTTAGGGGTTTTTAATGAAGACCTTTTTTAAGCACTCAGTTACATTATCCACTCACAGCTGCAGAAATTGATGATGTTATTACTGTCTATTTGTTCTTTGCTGCCTATTTTCTCAATCCTCTTCCCTTCAGTTGCCCTCACGATCTGACAACATCAGAAGACATAATCACCCCTCAGCCATTTCTGTGTGAAGTCCATCTTCCACCAAAGACCTAACGTAGTAACCAAACTTTACTCTTAAGTTTTCGAGGAGTCTTCACATGCTTCACTTCACTTTTTCTGTCGTGTGGGCAGCATCCCACAGGAAACAGGCAGTTTCAGCCCACAGGGGTACCATCGCAGCTGTTAATGAAGCAAGCGTGCACAGGGAACCGAGGCAGGAGAGGCAGAACCAGTGCAAATGTCTTCCCAGTGCCCGCACCGTCACCCTGCATTTTTCCAAGGGTATGGCATGCACTTCTCTTCAGGCCTTTTCAGTGTCTGATTGTTAAGCTAAGACTGGCCATCTTCTGTGATGACAGGACATGGCCCCACGCAGTTCATTCCAGCCAGAAATAAAAAAACCCCAAACCCACAGCAGCTCTTGCCCACTACTGGAGTAAGCCAAACAACATGTACAGGAGTGAAAGGCTCTTTTTCTCCAGTGTTAGTCAAATTAAACAATTAAACATATGAGACTATCTAACATTTATTTACCCAAATCACAATGAAATGTTAGGGAAAGGTTTCTGTGACTGAAATCCTTCCAGTTTTGCAAATTATTTACCAACCAGATTGAAGGTTCTACTTTTGCTAACATACTTGATATGTGCAAACATATATATATATACACATACACACACATATATACACACACATATATACACACACATATATACACACACATATATACACACACATACACCAAATCAAAAATACTTTTCTACTCCTGAGAAAAATTTACACAGATCCAGACTCGAGAATTCATTCTGCAGAAGTCCCCTTGACTAGAATTAACAAACACCAGGAAATGTGGCAACATGTCTGTAGTTCATCTTTGGTTCATTTTTCTACTTAAAAACATGGATTTGCAGTCCGTGGGTTGCAGCAAAAATACAGAACACATTTTAAACATCCTCTACCTGAAACTGTCAAATAATTTTTGCAAGGTTTTAAAAAGCACAATTTATTACCTAAAATTATATTTTTTAAAATCCTCTTAGAAGGCTATGAGTGCCTCTCACTTAGGGACCCTGCAGTTACCAAACCAGCTAATTTCAGTTTCCAATTATTTTTTTTTAAATCAAAACTTACTGAAAGCTGGTACTAAAAGTATGTTCACAAACCTGAATTGCACGCCCACAAATATTTCATACACTTATCTGTGGGCTTGATGACACATCCAACATTTACTAACATTGCAACTAAGTCTTATACAGACTGTAGCAAGAATTAGCAGGCTGTGAGTGCATCCTGTCTTATCAGTCCATCTAGATCAGTGGAAATAAACTGATTGGACCCAAGTGTAAAGTTATGAGGTGCCCATTGTAATATCCTTCCTTTAAGGATAATCGCATGAGTTTATATTCAGGTTAATCAACCTTTGCTCCTTTTAACTTTGATCCTTGTTTAGTAGATACATCTCAACAGCGTTGTTTAAGGAAAAGTGAAGCTTGGAATCTGATGTAGTAGTAACAACCACTCAAAAATGGCCATCTCTCAGCATAGTCAATTCTGTGAAAGATCCTGGAACAATCAAGTGTCTTTGTTGCACATTCTCAGCTGTCTTGCTAGGAGTTACTGCATGACAGTTATAAGGAAGTTCTTAGGCTCAGAAAGCTTCTGAGCAGCTTTTGAAAATATTACAGACTTTAGAAAATTCAGTAAGTTTCACTAATCCTGCTAGAAAAGAAATGCACTTTCAACTACCCTAGTAACTGTTCTGATATACAAAGTTTAATTTTGACATAAATCAGGAGTAGTTTCTTATCAACTTTCTTCCATTTGTTATGACTAATTCATACTTCTATTAGTAAAGCATACACATTCTAGATCTCCATGAAAGCAGAAACAAGTTTTTCAACTATGTAAATCCATTTAACAAAAGGAGTTTTGAGAGGTGTCTGTAATGCTAAACTGGAAGTACAGCTATTCTTTAGTACTCCAAGTCCTAGCCTTCAAGACCTTTTTGATGAATGACAATGGCTTTGCTATGATTCAACCAGATCACCATCACCACCTGTCCATCATACTGACATTGCACTGATGTCCACACTGTTCATCAGCTGGTTCGGTATTATCAAGCAACAAGTCACCAAACCCTGTCTTAAAAACAGGCTGCAAACTGCCGTGCTCCGAAAGCCAACAGACAAACAGCTGGAGACATCTGTGCTCCAGGGACAGGGTGATCAACTGAAGGAAATAAATTTCAGCATAAATTCAAGTTAATGTCATTCTACCTGTCAGTCAGCATCTTCAAATTATTGGTAAGGATGGTCACATTTACCAGTGACCATAACTGAAAATCTGGTGTCGATCATTTCCAATTATTGATCCTGCTTTTTCTATAAAGCATATATGTATATACACACGCTTCCACACACATATGGATGTGTAAAACACAACAAAATAGAACGTGTGCCGAATTCCCATTCATGGATTTCAAGCTAAACAAGAGATCTTCTTCCACATCAGTCATTTTCATTCACATGGAAATTATCTTTCTCTGCAATTCAATTATGAATTGTCCTAGGAATACAAAAAATAATTCACCAGCGCTGGCAAGGCAGGTTGGCAAGATGCTTTTCAAAAGCATCTGAACCACAGAAATCATCAGAAAAATGCAGAATTTCATAAAACTTGACATAATTTCTGTCTCCAAAGCAAATATGTTCCTATTTGACACTACAAACACTAGAGAGAATAATGCCATCAGCTTGTCTGGACATAAACTGTTCCACTACAAAGGTCATCAGGCTCCTCTCACAGTTCTTCAGGTTGGTGTTTCCAACATAATTCTTCACCCACCTGCATTTCTAAAAGTTAAAATTCCTTTAAAACAGTATATATAATTTGACAAATCCATTTAAGACAGACACTAACAGAAGCACCATTCTAACAGACTCAACATCATGCAACATAACCATTCCATAATTAGTTTTTTTAAACAGATACACAAGTATAACTAAAATACGCTAAGTTTATGCAACTTACATTTGTATCTAAAAAAACCCCAGACTATTTATAGAAGCAGTAGCTTTACCTTGGTAGGAATCCGAGATGTTAAAAGAAATGCCCGACATGATGCCAACACCTATTGAAAAAGAAGAATGTATTTTGTAAGAAATATTTAATTTATTTGGAATATTATTAAAGATTCCCTTCTAGAAAAATTCTGAAACCAAAGAGGAAAAGCCTCTGGTGGGGTTAGTGTTGATTCCCTTCACTGTCATATGCTGAAGGAAGCAGAACTGGGCTCAGATCCAGTAGAGCACAGTAAAGAGACTGCTGCAATCTGATCAGCTATAAGCTAGTTAGTATAGCATCGAAGGGAAGAAATTTATTTAATCAATCTCTCAAGAACATCTAATAGCAATCTTAGTGACATTTTAAAAAGAAACAAGGATAAGAAGTCCTACTAGGACATGTGATGTACTTAAATATAACAAAAATATGCAAGATAAACATGATATTCTTAGCAATATAAGAGACTATAAGCAAACGTTTTATTTTGGACACACTCGGTGCATTTCAAGAGTAACAATGCAAAGATTTCTCAGCAACACCACCTGCATTTCTGCTCCAGCAAGAACTATGGAAAAACGTGATTAGATTAGTGAGAGCAGCAACTCTGGGGAGAAAACACAACAAAACAAATATTTCAGAAGTTACTGCCAATCAAAATAGAATGATATATAAAAGTACCACTCCAATCTCCAGCAGCACATCCCACTCACAGATTTTACGCTTTGTAAAATGGATGACTCATCTTGCAAAACTACAGTATTGCTTTTTGATTTACCTGCCTACAGAATTAGCTACTGTTGGCTGCATCTTTTTCCAGGCAAGAAACTGAAACAAACTCAATTTAAGCATCTGGATCAAAATCCCACAGCATGTGCAGAGCTTTTCACACAACTGGGATCTCCTGAACACAGTTCTGCTCCGTAAGTATCCATCTCCAGATGAGCAGGTTGACACAAAATATGTTCCTTGATGAGAGAGGGAGAACCAGCCCTAGAAGGCAACTCAGCACCTGGCTCTGAACTCCATTCAGAGACTGGGTTTCAGCTTCATTATCTCAGCTGAGCCACATCTTGCTAAAACCTAGGAGCATGAATGCTGCTATGCACTAGCATTGGATATTTGCAGATTGTTTCAGGGTAGATGTGATGACACCAAGTGCTCTGGTTATCACTAATGCAGAGCAGAACTGTTGTGGAAGAGTAACCATTGCCTCCTGCAAGGCTCACTCCTTCACTGAAGGCCTGTTATGCTGGCTGGCACACCACCGCTGCCACTCAGCTGGCACGTCCAGGCCCTGTCACACAGATCCACCTCGTCCTCTTGCACTCAAGCATGGGCGAGAAAGAGCCTCTCCTCCACTCCTGCTCTCCTCCCAGCTACGTCTATCATGAGTGTCTTTCACAAACCAACACACAAAGAAAGGGGAATGCTCAATCTGAGGGGGCGTTATACCACTGGACAAACAGAGTTTCCCTAGCTGACAGCAGCTCTCTCTCACAGTAACAGAGACCTTCCCTCATGCACCTCACCTCCTCAAGGCAGCCGCCCACAGTACATGCACATCACTCCCCTGGGAGCCTCTGGGGAGGATCACACCCTCAGGCACAGCCCTGTGTGCCCAGAAGAAAAGCTTTGCTATCAGTGAGAGTTATGCTCTTACCCACCATCGCACCCACAAACAAGCTGCCCAGCTCTGAAGAGGAGCAGGTGATCAGGCACACTCCCTGCACCAGCACCACCAGCAAAATGCCTCCAGAGCAGTAGGGAGAGCAGCCGCAACAGCTTCTCCTCATCTCCTTCTGGTCACCCCATCTCCGATGCAGAAATGAGACAGCCAGGGGAAAGGACAGCTTTTGAAGAGCTGCCTTCCATATTTACCTTCTAGGTACTGGCCTACAACATTAGAGAGATTAGAGTTCCTGTATTTGCCACCACAGTGGGACAGCTGGTTACAGGAAAATCACGCCACAGTCTTGTTACAACACATTTGCCTGCATATATAGGTTCAAGCTACTTTATGAGCATTGACAGGGTCCCTTTAACATGACTACAATACATGTGAGCAGTACAAACAACAAAGGTAAATGCAAACCAGGTAATCAGAAGACCATAACTTTCCATTTATGTTGGAAAAGGATGTTCCAAAAGAGCACTTCAGCGTATCACCACGTGGTAGATGTACCGAGGCTCCAAAAGTGATCTTGCTAGAACCAACAAAGCTGAAGTACCTACTTACCTTAAGAAGATGCATTTACATACAAAGGGAGGACTGCTGTAAGATGATACTCCGCACTCAGCAGGCAAGGAAACTACTCCTGAGCTGTAGGATGGTAGAAAAAAGCCTGAGCCCCTAATACGGTTAACACTGTTTCACAGCCGAGACTGGCACAAACAAGCGAGAGTTTGATTTTTACATAAAGTCAACTGAAGACAAGGTCAAGTGTTATGGCAAAATTAACGTCCCATCTCAAAAACAGCAGGACTAGATATTTTTTTGACAATGGCAGAATTGGCCAAGAGGAAGCTTGTAATTTATCACAGTTTTAGCTGCTAAAATCCATGCGTTACACATCGTGGCCTTTGACAGGATCCACTTTAGTTTTACTGCTTTCTGATTATTTTCTTAATCTTTTCAAAACTTTATGTGACATCTTTTATCTTAACATCACCATTTTTGTTCACATTAGGCAACATAGTAGCCTCTACCCCAAATCAACTTTAGACTTGTTGGATAAGCTGTGAAACATGAGCAGCTTTCAGCGACCTTCTCCTCGATCAGGCTGCAGTGCATAAGCAAATAATGGCTATAAAGCCACTGGCTCACCCATGCCTCTGCCAATAGGATTCTGCACGGCTGTTAGGAATTGCAAGGGCAACAGAACATGTATTATAGACTACTTACAACAACGTGTCACGCTATTCTTTCCCTTACAAAATACGATGCTGGCACCAAAGGCAGAGGCACCTGAGGTGTTTTCACACTGACAGTTCCAGTTCCCTTTTAAACACTGAGATATTTTTGTGGAGGAAGTCCCAGGTCTCTGCTGCATTCCTCTGACATGAATAACGAGTATGTATTTAATTGCACAATTGTCTAGGGCTTTCAGAAGTATCCAGGAGTGCTGGGTCTTACGAATAGACAGATTCTAGATTTCCCAGAGTTTTTTATTTCTTCATACAAAGAAACTAAAAAGTAAAAGTAGCCATCAGTTACTCTGTAGCAGTTCTCAAGCATCTTACTGAGAAGACGGTGCCACTGTTATACTTACTTTGCACGCAGGGAACCTTGAGTATGGGAGAAGTATCACAAAGTCACTTTGAAAAGGAAAGACTCGGAGGAGCAGACTCGTATCCAAGGACAACTCTGAACAAAGCACTCCCATGCTCACAATTCATTAGGAATTTCAGCTGGGCACAGTGCATACCTTATCTTCTGATAAGAAAACGGTCACATGTTCAGCTCAATGAGTCGCAGCCCCATTCCTCAGTAACCATTTTGTTTGGCCACAAGTGGTATTCAATCATTAATAAAGTTAAAAGATTCCACCAAAAGATAAACACATGCAAAGTAAAGAAAGAGACTGGGAGTGGATTCATGCTCTAACACACCTGTAATCAAAAGGTTTGCAAGTGACTGATGTGAAGGCAGCAAGCACATCCAGGCGAATTTTATAAAGGGTACATGACCTGGCTACTGCTCCACAGAAAGGACAAAAAAAGAGAATTGTATTTAGTTTACAGTAGCTTTGGTCTGTCTTCCTACTCTGCCTTTTTTCAAGCATAAAACAGGACTAACATTTGACTGTTAAGTGACTCCTACTCACACACAGATACCCAAGTTGATGATTTCTCAATGTTTTTATCACTCTGAACTCCGTAACACTCCCTACACTGCTCACAATGTATGTGAAACAAGTTCAAATTCGGAAATTAATTTGGAAATGTTCACCAAAAACATACTCTGCAAATTATTTCTCCAGAGACTCATGGCTTACAAGGTCCTCTTCTATTTACCAGAATAATTAAGTTGTTTCAGTAGATAAAATTAATCTGCACACAGATCCTCAGTGAGTATATCAACAACACAGATGTAAACATACAGATGCATATTGTGATTGATTGTCAAATCCTAGGCTTATGAATCATTTTAGCACTGTAAGTTAAATTAACAGGTTAACCCAGCCATCCTATCTGGCAGCCAGGCTTGGGAAGATCATTACAGTAACACAGCTCTGTGCTAATTGCATCTGTTTTGCCAGACAGACCACAGCAACTCAACCCACCTTCTCTGTATTTAAAGCTGTTTCAAATTCACAGGCAAATGAAAGAAATCTTTTAAAAAATCGCCACTACCCTTTTTAAAATGCCCAAGAATAGAGAGTTCTGGAAAACACAGTGAGTGTACACTGCTTTGTGATTCAATATAAAACCAACTGAAAGCACCCCGGCACTTCAGGGGCCCCAGAAAGTCACTCAGTGCTCACTCCACTCACTGGCACAAACGTTTGAAACTTCCCTCTGCTGAAATCTCAAAAAAACTGATGGATCGGCCAAATGTTTTTCTCTTGCTGGAAACTGATTGACACACATATGTAGAAAAAAAGCTTAGTACTTTTTTGATCAACAGTTGCAGTTTTACTTCTTAAAATACACTCTCTGATCCTTTCCTTCCACTGCAGCTTCTCTTCCCACCAGCACTTGCCATTTTGTCAGCCTCAAAACTGCTTCGGTCTCTTTCATTATAATTTACTTGAGGAAAGAAGCATTTGTGACAGGTCTTGTCATTTAGATCGTCATCATTTTGATAACTCCTTGAAGATCAGAAGACAGTTGCTTTTCTTTATGTAGCTCTTTATGCCTATTATTACTATTTTATTATATATTTTATTATTACCCCAAATATCATCATTATTTTTTAAGTTTCCACACTTACCAGTTGCTTTATGATTTCTACCATGACTTTTCTATTACTACTACTGACTCAATATCTAATGTACACATAACAACGTGAGGTCAAGCAGCAGCATTAATACAGGTTTTGTATTGTTAAAATACAGATGAATCAATATATGTTAGAGCATCCAGTCTCTCTCAGTCCCTGTAGGGTCGATCATTCATCTCCTGGGTTGCATGCCTGATGTAAAGGCTCCATCCTGGAGCAATTGGAGTTCGATTAGATAAAAGGCCCCTTTCAGCACCATGTTAGAGATATCAGAGCTGGTTTCGAGCAAGGCGGTCTCTGTTAAAAGCACTGAGGCTCCCTACAAAAGGATAGCTGACATCCTGGAGGTCTTTTTGGAGGGCTAATTAGCTGAGGCACAACACAAACGTGTATGCTGCTTCTGAAATGGTGGTATGACTTGGCGTACAGCGGGTTTCTCTGCACAGTGCTGACACCACCAAAGTAGCTCTGTTCAGCCTCAACCTAATGGCTCGCAGCACCACCACATTCACCCATAGCCCTCTTGTTGTCCGAGGCCAAATTTGACTTTGATAGTTTGGTCTCAGCTACTTTAAAAGTGTCACCTATGATAAAACCATTGACGAACCTTATTCACTCCTGTTCCAAATGCCTACTTATTTATCCACCAGCACTAAAGCAGTCTTTCATAGAAAGGGAAGGTCCTTTGGGAAAAGGTCAGTGCAATTCAATTCTTGGCATTCACACTCAAAACCCAGAATTTCTCCCCCCCCTCCCTCCTTCAGCAGACCTTTGCCAGGCTGAACACAATCCCAGGCTTGCCTATGTTGTCAGTGACTGCAGTCAGCCAAAGACCTACACAAAGCACACCCCATAGCAGATCCCCAGCAGTAAGGGAAGCTGCTATTTGCATCACTCTCATTCTCTCCTGCCCAAGACGGCAGCAAGCTCTGTAGTGCAAGTAATGCCCTTGGCTATCCCCATGAAAGACTGCTCTGCTGCATGCTTCCCTATGATCATTCCTGAAGTCAACCACCGCTTCCTCAACAAGGTCTCCTTGCTGGAGCCATGGACAGAGGTTGCCTGCCTGTCCTCTGTCCTGCCACTGGCACACTGTACAGAGCACAGGTTTTCACTGCTCCTTACTGCCGTCGTACTGCACTAAAATCTGAAGCCTGATCTGTGTGGCCCACCATGTTCCATATTTTCTGGACAGCAAAGGATGCTATGAAGAACAGTTTTTGGTTAAAATGGGTTTTTACAAAAAAGTGGGGTCAGATAGCAGAACTGCTGGCAATAAATCTGCTGTCTTTCAAGAGAAGAAAAAAGAGAAGCACTTTTCAAATTCATTTACTGAACATGATGGGGGCACACCACAAGATGGCACAATGGAGTGCTTCATTCAAATTTCCCTTTCAGTCTAAGTTAGAGAGGACCATCTCAATAGAAAGGCTTATTTAGTCACTAGAGAGCTGTTCCAGCATGCAGAGCAGTTTCTACTTCAGAGGCAACAATGAACAAGTCCTCCTTGGAAAATAGTTAGGAAGAAGTATCCTCATTTTAAAACTGACATAAAACCAAGGTACAAACACGCCAAGAGATTTGCCTAAATCAAAAAGGCAAAATGAAGCTTGAAAGCTTCAAAACTTGAAAGAAAAGCTTGGAATAAATGGCTCCTAATTCTGGAGTATGAGAGGAAACAACATAGCTTGGAGGTTATCAGGAAATTAAAACAAAATCTCCTATCCACAAATTCATTCATTAGCTCCTCTAAGAGCTAAAACAACACTACTATCACCTGTATGCAATGTCCTAGCCCTGCAAACTTTGTGCTGCTTTAACACCTGAAGCACAAATAAATGCATACACTTGCTGTAACCCTGCCTGCCACGTGCAAACACAGCTACTCTAGTAAGGGTGGGATTTCAGAAGATGCTGAGACAGGGGTTCACCTTTGTCCAGACACTGTCAGTGGCAGTGACAGAAGCACCCAACTGCCAGCCCCTGTCACTTAAGGTAGCTTGTGATATGGTCATGGGTGGTGCAGACTGGAACTCCCCTGATTCAGAGACCACACTCACACTGAACAATATTGTCTTGTAACCTATCATTTCCATTAACCAAGGAGCTGCTTGTGGAGGGGCAGCCATCTACTGAGTACACACACACTGCTCCCTTGCTCTTCCGACCAGTCAGTCATGAAATTGATTTTCATGGCATTGTGAGAGATGCCCTACACAGAGCACTTAAGCCAAGGCAACTCCTTGCAGACTGCAAAACTTCCTCACCCTTCTTCTCACCTCTGCACAATTTCCAACAACAAAACACTCTAGTGCTGTAAAGCACTAAATACCAGAAGACTCAAGTACCACGTTATTTAAGCCTGCTCTGAGCCATAAAAATAGGAAACAGAGCAGCAGCATTTCACTAATACAAAATCCCCTCTGTGGCACTGGACCAAGCCCGGGCTAACCCCAGCTGGGGTAGAGGAGGGAGGGGTGCAGGCTCAACCACATACATTCATTTGTAACTCATCAATGAGACACAATCCCAAAGGAGTTTTTCCTTCTCTGCGTCTACGTTACACATAAATAGGTCACTAGTACATTAGTACTAATACACCTTTATTTCAGATTCTTTTCCACTTTCACTCTCCTCTGTATACAGCCATGACACAGATTCACTGCCCGGATTCAGATTACAAAGCATCACAGCAGGATACCTCCCCAGTACCAGCCTTTTACGATGTGCCAGTCCCTGATACTCAGTTAAATAATAGGTTGAAAACATCCAGTTGACTTGTAATTCAAAAGGCCCTGGGCTCCAGCATCTTCTGTGCAACCATTTTTACACTCTTGCATTACTTCTCTCCATCGTAAAATGGGCATGCAACAGGCACTCTTTAGAAAAACCCTCCCGCTACCTATCCCTGGTGTTAACAGTAAGTAACACCCATACATCTTCCCTCTTCCTACCTGAAGCTGCTTCCTGGGTTATCAGACAGCAGGTAAGACTGGAAGCATTTTAGTGTGCTGCGTATGATGCTGTTTCTATGAAGAAGCAGCTGTAAATAGATTTCACCATTGCATTGTTTTTATTCTTCTTTAAGTTCATCACTTAGAAATGCCAGATCAAACATTTTGCAGTGTTTCTTGGTGACGGGATTGCTCTCTTAAGTATGTCACACACAACCATAATGCAAAATTTTAAAGATCAGTAAACAAAACAAAAACTTCAGAGCAGAGGAAACTCAATTAGTTCCATAACGCAAACGTTTTATAAGAAACACCGCTACAACCATTCGTATTTGCTTTCAGTTATCAACAATTAAATGAAGACTCAATTAGTAAAGTGCAATGCACTTAGCTGCGCTTAATATTGAAATAAAATAAATAAGCATAGTAAAACAATTTTCCTTAATACTCACTGCCACAAACCACAGTTTCAATAACATTGACCTTGGACAGCCCTGCAAGCTAAGGGCCAGAGAAAGATGTACATCTTTTTTGTCCTCTCAATAGCACATACAAATTGAAACACAAACCCAAATCAATGGATGGGGAGTTATGAAAACCTCCAAGTCCAGGCAGCTCTTTTCCAAAGAAGCTCTTGTTACAGATGCAAGTCAAAACCCTCTCCCCCAGAGAGATTACTCCAGTCCAGAGGGGATTACTCAAGATCGGCTCCTCTACATCACTTCAGGAGCCTCACTGCAGCCCTAAGGTCTGCTCAGTTTTCCTTTTCCTCACTTGCTTCCCCAAGGAACCCTTTTTTCATCTCTTTCATCTGTAAAGTACAAAGTACCTGTGAGAACTAACATGACTGTGACAGCCACTCCACCCTCAGTCACCTGAGGTATGCTGCAAGTCTTCATCTTTTTATATTTTGGTATCTTAGGACCATCAGTCTTTCAAGAGATGAATGGTGCTTAAGTGCTGGAACCAACCACTTTGTCATTTTAAATCCTTAAAAGCCACCACTATACTCCCAATCCCCAAACTCAAATTTTTTGTTATCGTCTTAGAAAATGCAAAAGTATCTATATTTTTATAGCTATTTTATTTCTAGTATATCACATTTCTCCTCTGCTAAAGAAATCTTTTCTTTCAGAGCTTTAAAACACCTTCCAGAAATGGGAAGAAGAGAATAAACTACTCCCCCACCTCTGCACATGAAGGCAGGGCTGGAAGGGACCTCCCTTTCACTGCCCTTTGCCATCCGCACACGCAACCCCTTTCTCACAGCTCCCATACTTTATCATAAGCGGTGGGAGCTGAAGATGGCTGAGGCATCCCGTGCTGGCTTACCCAGTGACGACCACCCACCCACCCACTAGCTTAGCTGATTAGTAGCTAGCATCTCCTGGAGAAAACACACAAAAGTTTCTCTGTTGGGCACTTCACTCTTACAGCCAGGGTAGGCAAATAACTGAGGTGTGAACAATGTCCCCACTCCCCCAGCATGCAGGTGCATGTTGCTGGATGGATTTCTCTCTTATGAAATCCTGTACCAGAGGACAAATTCCAGCTCACATTCCCTCCCCCTGCTCCCACCCTAGTGCAGGAAAAGCTGGAGGCATGTGGTGATGCATCCTCCTCCTGCCCCCTACTCCTGGGCCACTGAGTGCCTGGTGCAGTTTCACCTTCCTGGGTATAGAGTGGGAAAGGCAGTGTACCAGAGCGTTAAGGCAGCCCTTTAACATACCTGGCTTCTGCTTCCCCTATTCTTTGGGTACAATAATGACAATCTATTACCTCCTGACAACATAGCACATCTATATCTAAATCATAAGCAGCAGACCAGAGCGTTAAGACACCCCCTCAACGTACCTGGTCCCTTATCACCTGGGAACAGTAATGACAATCAATCACCTCCTGACAGCCCAATGGATCTGCACTTGGGTCGGGGTCCAAACAGGGGTGATACCAGAACTCTGAAATCTACCCAGTTCTGGGCTTGCGCAACCGGCGGAAAGTACCATAATATTTCATCACTCGAGCTGGGTCGAAATGGAAAAGTACCTGACAAAAGTCAATTATCTCAGACCCTATAAAACATTCTAAGCGAGACCTCTGAACTCTCCTGGATTGCAGTGGGCTGTGACCGGAATCCCCCCTGAGCTAGGATTCCTCTCAGGCATAAACTCTGGGAGGATGCCTGCCAACAAAGCTGATGGAAAGCCAGGGCAAGGTCAACCCCCTTGAATCTTGATTATCATCTGTTGAGGAACATCAACACATTGTGAGTATTTACTCCACACTCGTGAAAAGGGACATTTTAACTACAGGCTAGCCTCTTCCACCCCCCCTCTCTACCTATGTGCTTGAATATACATCTGCCTTCATGAGAGTGGGTGTCTGTATTTCACCACATGCAAGTATTTCTGTCTGTCTGTGTGTTCACATGGTTTGTGTTTATACGCATGCATATGTATATAGGATGATACCTATATTTGATTTAGGATATCTTGTAGTAAGTTAGTATGAATCTTGTAATTCTTGAATCTGTAATTAAGTCACTGTTTCAATTATAACATTCTACTACATCACCTTGTTAATCTTTAAATTGGTTAATGATTAAGTGTGGCTAAAATTTAACCTTTTGACCCACCTCACACCATTAACAAATTTTGAATTGCTGCTAAATCATAAATCCTGCCAAAATATTTCCTCTGTGACAAGGTAGGAAACGTGAAGGCAAGGCCAGCTGCAGGCAGTGACACAGCATCTGGCTTCCCCTTAGACTAATATTCGGGAATTGTCACATTCCAGGAAAGCAACGTTGCCTTCGACATCCTGCAAAAAACCACTTAGAGTTTCACTCCACTCCCAGCACACACGCTGTTTTGCTTGACTAAGTAGTACAAAGAAGTACTGGGCAAAAAGCACTAAGTAACTGCTGATGGAGGGTTATTATTCTGTGTGCTGATTTTTTAAAAGTCATATGATGTCAATTACTTAATGCTGTTCACTATTAAAAATTAATATATTCAAGTCCGATGCAAAAGCTGTTTTAATGCTTTCTGGTTTTGTGAGGATTCTTATTTAAATAGTTAGGTTTGCAGACAACTCTCTGCCCTGTTCCCCAGCCAGCCAAGCCCTCGGTTCCTTTCAGCCAAGCCTTTCACCCACCCGTTCTGGAACTGCTTAAGCTCTTCTGCTGACCAAGCCAAGCTGCTCTCCAGAGGTTTTTGCTGGGGTATGCGAGGCTCATGGAGCAGCATGAGGAGCAGCAGCACTGGGCAGCTGAGCAGCCCCTGAGAGCCAGCAGCAGAAGTCCCCACCTCGGGAGCTGTCAGATCAGTGAGCCAGGCTGCAATCTCAAGAGGTCATCCTTGTACACACCCTAGAAATCAGGTAGACGGAACACAGATTCAAAAACTCTAATTGAAACATGAATGGGGTTTTTTTTAAGAAAATTCTGACAGGAAAAGCTGTCAGAGGGCCACAAATAAGAAAGGAAAGCAAGCACCCACCTGGCTCCGCAGCAGTCTGTGCTGTGGTTAGAACAGGTCCCCCACAGCCCAAGCCTCATGTTCTGCTAGTGCTGAACCACCAGATGGGCCCAGCAGAGCCAAAGACAGCCTCCTATACAGGCACACTCATGATCACAACAAACCTCGGCCAGCTGAGCAGCAATACTGCCTGGCCACCAACAGCAGCAGCAGAGCAGGACCGTGGTGTCCTTAGGTGAGCTAACTGCCTGATAACTTCCCCATCCCACAGACAGGTCTTTCAGGCTAGACTGGGATTCACACTACTGTAAGTTACCCTGGTTTTAAGGAAATTGAAGGCTTCCTTGAATAATACAAGACAAATCAGAAAGTATCCTGACTGCAGCATGGATGCAGTTTATAGCACACCCTTTCTAGGCTTCTGTTTTCCAAAAAAAAACCCCACTGTGCTCTGGCCATCAACACAGCTCCACTAGTGGTGAAAACGGAGAAAAATTAATATGTACAAACCTTTAACAAGTCGGGATGCCTTTAAGCATGGGATTCCAAGGCCTATTATCTCTACCTAATCAATAGCATGGCTGAAAACCCACTTGCTCTCCTTGCACTGGAGATATACTGCTGTTAATAAAGCTGGGAAGCCTTCAGCTGAAATTCAAGACATCACAGACAAAATTTTTCATGCTGTATCTTTCCAATGCTTTACGTTTTTGAGTCTGACACAGGGTGTTTACACACACCATTTATGTCTTTATCATGATCTTAAGTTAGGCAGTTCCTTAAAAAAACCTAAAACCCAAAAGGCCTTCAGCCTACTACAGAGAGACCCTTAAACACAACTGTAACTCCCAACATGTTATCACCACAGCTTCAAAGCCAATGTGAGACGAAACACATGCTAAAATTGTCTTGAACCATCTCAAAGAAGTATTGCTGTTATTTCCTCTTCTTTTTTAAGTTGTGGTTTCTTTGATTATTAATGTTGGTGAATGGGGGTTTTTTTACTGCAAAGCAAACCCGAGATGTTGGTAGCTGTATTTCACAATAATGTACAAGTGCTTATCCTTCAAAAAAACACCACAAATGTTCAGTTTCTGGGGTGGACCCCGTTGCCTTTCTTTGTCATTAACTTCAGGTTGGATTTTAATACTTGGTTTAGGTAGTGCAAGATCTCTTGAGCGAAGTTTTAGACTGATCCATCTAAGTTTAGTCTGTAAGAGCAAGGCTTGCAAATGCAATTTTAAGTTTATGCCAGTTATAAAGTATGGTATTAATACACACACACCACCTTAGCCAAATTTGCTTTTAATGTGACTACCATGCTTAGTCTAATTCAGCCCACAATAACATTTTTTATCTATTGCTGGAGTTACACACCACCTATCAGCTACTTAACAAATAAACTCACCTGGATTCAGTCGATTTTGCTGGTCTTCTCACACAAGCCAGGAAGGAAAAGATCATTCATTTGTGCTGCCTAGATGGCTGATCAATGTATATAATTAGGAATTTCCAACTCACTATCATCTCAAGATCTTTCATTGCCTAAAGTTCTAAATATATTTCATTTTCCTTTTGTTGAGCTAACATAGAAGTTTTGTACAGTAAAATTAGAATTTTAAAAGAAAAAAAATCACTGTAAAGTTTTTTAATTGCATGGATAAGCTCCCAAACACACCATAAATGAATGATCACGGTCTTTTTAGCAGGTTTCCAGAAAATTGCACCCAACAGAACATCATTTACAGCAAAGATTTTTAACTCTGCCCACACATAAACACTTGTATTATTGGACTATTAATTTCATTGTTCAGATGAGAGCATTAATTATGTCAGTAAAGCACAGCCATCAAAACACAAAGCCACCTACCACAACCGCAACACTGAAACACCACCCCCCCCAGCTTTTTTTTATCTTCCATTTCTTTTATGTCAGGGTCCCATGATCACTGAATTTGTCTACACTACCATTTTTTACTTTCTTGCATACTGGATACAGATGTCTCCTCTTTACCCTTCCTAAATCCCAGCATTTCTCACTCAGCAAGTGCACCAGGAAATGAAGACCAGGAGAAGAAAGTATCTCCGTTAACGTGTTTGTGGTGGAGCTGTGACTTTCTAATTTTAGTCGCATTGCAGAGCTCCCACCAATTCTGAAAGGGCCACTACTTCCCCCTTGGTCATAAATTAGATGATAAATTAAGAGTTCTTCTGTCCTTGGGTATAGATTTCTCCTAAAATAGCAGTCCAGGGAGACAGAAACAATGGGACACTCTATTGACATACTCCAGGCTGTCTAAGGAAGCTCCAGGGGCATTACTTTACTCAAACTAAAAAGTAATGGTACTCACTACATAACACATTTAAAAGAAACAATAAAAATGGGCTTTTCACCTCAAACGACCACATTATCATGATCATAAAGTACATTTTTAATGAGGCCAGTCCCACTCTAGAAGCTACAACCATACACAGACATGTGAATAAGGTCCGAATTCAAAAATGTAGATGGCAGAAGCAAGTAGGTACAATCCTTTCAAGAAAAGATGCTCAATACCAGGGTTTTAAATTAATATTATCGTTACATCCACTCTTTGCATGACAAAGACCACAGTGCTTCATATAACAGTATGGACACAGGGCCTGTAACTTCAGTTCCTCAGTGTGATGCCCCAGAGCTGCTTCAGAAGCTGAGCGTCTGTTGTGGTTGCTAATAAAAAGTCTGAAGACTTTTGTTTTCAAATATTCAACAGTGTTAGGGGTGGCAGTTTCACTTTTCCTGGAGCCATATGATAATCTGCAAGAGCTTCCGAAGTGCATCATTGACCCACTTCTGGCACAAATCAATTAATTCTCGGAAGCTTCTGAATCCTAGTAAATTAGCTAGGAAAACACAACTTTCTCCTCCTCCTCCAGGTTAACTTATGATCTGACCCTGGTTGTAACCATTGTGTCACTGTAAACACATGCTGAATGAATCTCAGCTGTCTGGAAACACTGGTATTCCATAATGCTCCCTCCTCCCACAGGCTCAAAGCCTGTAGATCACAGCTCCCAGAAGCCCTGCCCAGGGCCAGTGCTGCAACAGCCTGACAGGTCCACCACAAACAAACACACTTAGCAACCCTGAACAAGTGAGGTGACCAAATGGAGATGTGGTGTAAGACACAAACAGACATGGCCAAGCCTCAGCTCTCATAATCTGGTATTACTCCTGAGGAGGAGAATGTGGACACTTCCTTGCAATCAAACTGGAAAGAGGTTTTAATACAAAGCAAAACCACTACAGAAATTACAAATGTCAAGGTAATCCAATTTTGAGAACAAATACGTGAATTTTTTCTCTTCACTCAACTTCCAGCCTTTGCTACTTTTTTGCTTCTGGAAGGCCGCATTACCAGTCCAAAGACTACAACATTCCACACAAACCTTCATTGGTAAGGACAGTGATTTTTATTTATACTGTCTTAAGTTGCTATTTGCTGGCAACATGCAGATACTGAAGAACAACCTGGAAGAAGAAAAATTAGGCTGAGGCTGACCAACCTCTCCAGCTGTGGCTCTGGAAGACACATTTTATGTAGAAACAAGAAAGATTGTGCTTATACACAGCAAGTTGAATACTCCTGGAAAGCCTGGGCTGCACTACTGCCCTCAAGTGATAGCTGCTCTGCTCATGCTCAATAAGCCAACATGCTTGAGACACACAACTCATGTAAGCCATGTTTGACTCCAGCTATTGATTTGATGTATACCTAGAGCAGATGTGAACGTGACCTCCAGACGTCCAGCATCCTCTTCAGAGCCATGGCTTCATCTGGACCACCACAGACCTGGACATCCAGGAGACAACGCACCATACCTTCAAAATTTCACCCAGATTTAAATTTTTTCCAAGTGAAAACGGATAACATGACTAGAGAAACCCAAATATATGTGGGTTGCAGAGACTGAGGATAGAGGTTCACAAAAGGGTTAATCTCTGTCAAGCCCAGCTGTCCTGATTTAAAAGCTGTGAACACATGACACTTACTAGGGACTGAGCTCTCTCCCAAAGGCAAGTTTACCCTGGGCTAAATTTGTCACCTTTCATATGCCTACATTTCAATCCCAGTGCACTCGATTCTTGTTCTCAAATGCACAGCCTGCCCTTTTGTCTGCAGCTGCTTCAGTGCTATCTGCACCAGGTTTCTGCCTGGAGGTCAGCCCCTCTGCTCCTGTGCCAGTAGCTTGAGAAGCTCATAACTGGCAGATCTGGGACACTAAATAATTCTTACAGAAAAGCCAAGGAAGCTTTTGAAATCAACAAACAAGACAAAAGAACACCTCAGCCAGGGATATGTGTGCATGCAATGAACAAAAAACACTGACAACACCAAATTGTATGAAAATGTTTCTTTCCAGGTCACTTTTGCCATGGAACATGTTTTGGTTCTCCAAATGCACTCTGTTGATGTTATAAATACCTCTCTTTTCAGCAGCAAATGTATAGATGGCTGCAGAACCACAGTTCCTTTAAACAAGACAGTGCTGTTCTATTCCACATTATCAGTTCAAAATACCATCCCTTTCAATGCCTACATTCCTGTGATTTACTTCCCTAACTTAGTACTGCTTGTGTAATGGAGCATTAGTTGAAGTATTATTTTTTGTTTCATTGTAATAAATAAATGCAGAGAGACCACAAATGAAAGGTCTTAAAGGTGTTAAAGGTCTTAAAGGTCTTAAAAATGAACAGTCTTAAAGAAACAATAAAACCATATTGGTTTTGTGTTTAATTTGCTAATTCCTAAAGAAGCAAGAAATCTTTTGGAACCACAAACAATTGAGGTTCTCTGAAAACTATGAAGGAAAGGATAAGTCTTAAAAACCAATGTATTTTAAAAAACAAAACAAGCAGACAAAAAAGAAAAAAGACAGTTAAAACTACCATGCCAGTCCATAGAAGTGGTAGATTTCTGGTATAGCTCCAGAAGTCAGTTTTGTTACCAAAATACAGCCGGCAGATCTAGATAACACTAAAAAAAAAAAAGATATCTGGAGCTGAACATTCATCTCTGCCTTAACCTAGTTATTAAGTAATGCAGAGAGGAGAGAGGGGAGCAATAGCTACACACAATTTGGGATACTAAAGAAAAAGACAGCAAGCTTTACAACAGTCACACAAATACACGGTGACTTTTCTTCTAACTACATAGTCATGCAGAAATATCTGGAGATGATCCTCCAGCACTAGAAGCAGGATCCACCTCCTCTTTCTTCCTTTTTTATGGGTATGAACTGGTCTCTTCCAAGATCCAACTATATTCACTAACCCAGGGGTAATCAGTAGGGAATCTAAATCACTCAACATGAGATGAAAAAAACTCTTAATTAAAGAAAGGAACTAAATTCATACCCTGTAATAATACATGAACGTGCTGGCAGTGCAAGGAGCACTGCATCAACCACTCCATGTTCTAGGTCCCACTTACATGAAGCAGGAAAGAAAGCAAGGGAAATCAATTAGCAGTGCAAAGCCTCCGTGAATGTGCCAAAATGCAGCCTTAGGATGTACTTGCATACTCCTGCTAACCCGGCGTAACCACAGGGCTATCCCCGAGAGGCTGAGCCCATACAGCCCGATTCCACCACGCTGCACAGCACTTGCAATGTCAGTTGCGTGGGTCACTCATCCAGGCAGGGAGCTAACGTGCACACACACGGAATCCGTTCTCCAGCACCCAATGCAGGTGTGCATGCCCATGTCCATGCCACTGACCCAGCCGCAGCAGCAGTAACCTGCCAAAGGGACAGGTGGCAAACAGAAACGGAAACTTCCTAACACTGGCACAGCTGGATCAACTGGAGCTTGCTGGCCATCTCATATGGAAAGGAGAGCCTTCCCTCAGAGCTGGACAAGTTAAGTTCCACCATTTTAATTGCCACCCTTTTGCTTTTTGTCACCAGGACAAAGCCTCAAAGAGAGAAGAGAATCCTAGCCTAGCTTTTCTTTAGAAAGGACCAGACATAAGATGGGTGTTATTATTGTAGGAAAGACCAGAAGAGGGAGGGCAATGCAATCAAGCATCTAAACAAGCCGGTGATGCATCACAGCTGGATGACTGAGTCATTCTGTTACTTAGCTCTATAGACCCAGCCTGGCAGCCCTCCACTCCAGTAATTACCACCTGGCAGTTCATTCCCCAGCATTCTACCAGACACAGACATGGAGATGCTTCTGCTGATAAACCCGGTAAAGCTGCTCTGCATTCAACGGGCAGCAGCACAGGCATGGTGGTGGTCCCTGAAGGAGAAACAGATGCTAGAAGCACTGCAGCACATCCCTGGGGCACCAAGCAGCACAGTAACAAGCCCACACTAAAGGGTCCATATATTTGTTTAACTACTAAACTAAAACAATCTGCCGTTTGGGCTGATTAACCTTCAATAAATAAACAACAACAACAGAAAGTCACCACTTTCTACAATGGATGAAAGATGAAAATGCTACATGAATTTGCACTCAATGTTTCAAAAGCACTAGACCAAAATCCAGCTTTCCTAGCACTGGGCTAGCATGCAGCATCCATTCTTCAACAGCCAGCAGCCTCCCAACCTCATTTATCAGGGACCTGTTTGGAGTGTCCATAGCCTCAGCTCTGAATTTGAGTTCAGGAGTTAACTTGCACATAGAAGCGGATACTTGTTCCATGGGTCTTGCCTGGGCTTGGGAAAAAGGAAACAACTCAGACACATTGCATAACTGCTCATCGTCACAGTCAAAGAGCTTGAACAGGAATTGGAAGACTAATATCACTGCTTCAAAGGGGTGCAAAAATACACAGTGAGAAGCTCATTGACAGGTAGATGAGGAGACAGACAATCAGCTCCTCTCACTGTCAGGGCTTCTACATGGTTCAGAATTATTTAGTGCAGGATCCAAAGAAAATGTCCTCCCACGTGTACTGATGCTAATTCACAGAACTAAAAAGCAAACTCAAGAAGTCTGAAGCAAAGAAATTAGGCGACTGTAATTCAGCTGCCAGTTAGAGCAAATTACCTGGTAGCATCCTCCGTTCATATGCCCTAACATACACAAAGCATGTATTTGGTCAGGTGGGCTCTGATTCTGGCACTGCTGCTATCTACAGATACACAAGTGGTTTCCAAAGAGCCCCGTCAGCTTCCATTTAGCTATCACATCAGCCAAGATAAGTACATTCATACTTAAGGCAGTTTTCTAAAAGGTTCATGCTTGTTTTTTTTAAAAAATAAACTGTAATCAGAAAAACTTATTCTCAACTATGCTCACACTAAGTTTGTTTGCTTGCAAATTAAAAAGCAGAGGTCATCTACATAGTAATCTCCACAGCACCATGGAAGAAGACATTGTGTCTGCTGAGAGTAAAAGAGGAAAAAACCTTTATCTAATTCAAAGAGAAGCAGAGATGAGCTATTCAGCTTGTGAAACAGAAAGGGAAAAACATGAGAACATAAGACCTGGTAGTCCTTTTACTTCTAAATACTCAACAATTAAACAGATAAAAATTAAATCAAGATTTTTTGCAGTGCTGTTTTTTTTCTCATAGAGATACATGCATACAGATATACACTGGACACAGAAAATACACAAAAAAATACACAGACATTTTTCTGCAGCATTTCTTTGGTACTAAAGGAGCTGAAAGCATCAAGATTTTCTTACAATATTCTTCGCAATACTGCAGGTAACAATCCATTTGTCATATATACATAGCAACTCCTTGCAGATTACTAAAATGAAATTGTAGCAAATGTTCTTTCAATGGAAAGTAACATGCTTGGCTGCATAATCAGTATGTAATAGAGTATCTTAGGTTAGTCACAGCATTTAACACTGCTGTATATATTTGTTTTCTCTCCAGTAAGCAACATGACAACATTCACTATCTGTCCCAGAACTGTATGCAGTAGTAAAATTTCATTTTAGTAAAGAATTTTCCCTTTCAAGGTTCCAAATAAACCAAAGGCATCCAAAAAAAATCAACTGACTCTCCTCTTCAGAAAAATACTTTAATAAATTACAATCTAAAACTGGACATCTTAATACACGTTCTCCAGAGTCTCTTTTTACATATGCACAAAGTACCACTTACGATTTTAATAAAAAGAGCAAGGCTGGCCAAAGTGTCACTGTCTGAAGTTTGCATATTTGGGTTGCGCCCCAGCCCTTGCCAGTGCACCCCTCTCAGCTTCCAAGCTTATCGCTGGCTCCTCACCTGCTCCTGCTCAAACCTGCTCCCATTCCGTGGTGCCCGCAGCTGCCCAGGCCCTCTCCTGAGACCCCGTAACCCAGTCTTCTCCCTCCTGGAAGGCTGTGGCCGTACTACACCAAGTGGCTAAGCCTTCTCCAACCAATATTGAATCTTACCAGTAGAAAAAAAGTATTAGAGGAACACAGATGTGAAACAAGAAATACACAACATAAACTCTGCTTACCTAAGTGACTATCAAAGTGCTGTGCTGGAGACCCAGGAGAAATCTACCTCCTTCATACTCTCCCAACAGCCTTTCTGAAACGAGGGGCTGAACTCTGTCAGAAAGGATTTTTTTTAACCGTTCATAACCCTTTGGCTCACTGATCCATACCACTGCCAGACAAAACAGGTTTTGAAACCTGGCTGGAGCCCAGAGCAGACTTTCGACAGCTAAAAGCTCAGAAATTGTCTATTAACCACCTTTGAGGTGCCTTCAGAAAGTATCTTATCTCAGGCTATTGTTTTGCTACCTGCTTTTCCAACAGGCTGCTGTTGTTAGAGCACATTCACAGGGTAACACCTCAATAGGTGACTGAAAGGCACAATAAAGGTAAGCAAACCTCCCTGACGTATGAATAAGGCATTTTCTTACTTAATTACACAGCAGCTGTCCTTCAACACACGCATTAAAAGAAAGACCCAACTCCAGAGTCCGAAATCAGAGAGCAGCCTTGTGTAAATACACCAGAAATACACAAATACCCTACTCACTATTGCCCTGAACAAACTGTAGATACATAATTTGAACGGTAATATACCTGATGAAGAGCAAAGACGGAAAACTGCACAGCCTTCATGGCTGGTTAATGAGAAAAGCCTTAGTCCAAAGCAGCAGAGTCTACCAAATACAGTAAGACTGCATTGCCAGTTCATACTAACAACCTAGATTTTTTCCCTAAGGAAGATAAATAACAATATGCTGGCTGTGTTATCTAGGATGCTAAGTGTACGTGAAATGACCTAGACAGATAATTATATTACTATTCATCCCTGTAAAGGAGTTAGAAATTCAGTGGTGAAGATCCACACAGGTAAATGAAACAGTTAAGGAAGAACTTCAGGAATTAATCTACTCTGCTGTCTAAGCAGCTGTCAGACTGCAATGATGAGCAATTTATCTTCCATCTACAACACTGTCAGCAGACGAGCAGAGTCACTGGGGAAGTCAGCTGAAGTTCACACCCTTCACAGTATCAAATCTATGCCTCTGAGGAAGCAGACACCAAGGAATGGTGAAATACCTGCACTCCGAAGGCCAAGCAACTTCCATCCTTTTGCCTGTTTGATGCCTGCTGCCCTGAGCAAAGAAGAGGTGCCCCCCAAGGGAGAAGTTACAAAGACATGCCAGCTATCAACTGCACTTTTCCACCCCAGACTTAGAATCAGCAATGCGAGTCCCCACACCTCTGCATCTAGATGCTTCCAAAATCAGAGAAACCCCATGCGCAACAGCTTGGGAAGCTGAAATGTCCTGCTCACCTCTGGTCTTGGGAGTAGCACATGTGTGGCTTGAATACCTAACCTGAGCATGAAACGCACTCCAAACACGGGAAGAAACAACTTCAGACCTGCAGATGGGCAAGGCAGCTTGGATCAACGGCTGCAGCTGCCAACTATACACGGGGAGAAGTGTTTCACCTGGAAGAGCAGGTGAGAACAACACTTCCCTCCCACATCCACAGCTATGGCTCTAGGGCAAGCACTGCCACTCCCTTCCTTAATGACAGGGAAATAAGTTTTTTTCTTTTTAAAAACATCTGTAATTTCATGAGGGCAGCTGTTCTCAGGTTAGCTTGCAGTGAAGGCAAGGCATTTTTGTTTTACCTTAAATGCAATGAGAAGTCAGAAACCAGACAGATACAGACGGCACAGATGCTGAGCTAGTCGGACGGAGAGGCTGGACTTGCCACTCACCCCACGAGACCGTATGACAGAGAGCTGGCAAGCCGGCTGAGGAGTCGAAGCAATAGCAGCCTACATGTTTTGCAGATCTTGGTACGTGGACAACAGAAGAGCACGCTGAGTCAGGCCAGGTCTTATCAGTTCACCACATAATCCCGTGCCTCACCTTTAATTAAATCATAACTGTCAACAGTCTTTATCTATCCCTAACCAGCATCAGACTTGGAAGCTCACCATTCTTCGTCACCAATGACTCCAGAAGAGGTCAAAGACATTAGCAGAACAAACCTTATGAACTACTTGGTCATTTATTATGAGTAAATCCATGACAGCTCCAGCAGCAAACCAAAGTCCATCCCCACAAATAATTAACGGTGCGTGAACTCCAAACGGTGCTCACAGAATCACTGCATCCAATTTACCTTATGAGCACTACTGACGTGCTTTTCAGCCATGACTCACTGCCCAAAACATAAAAGAAATTGTTTTGTACCCTTAGGAACAACAAAACACTTCTAATTGGTAGCCATGAGTCATGGGTATTTGAAGTTTTGTCTGAAACGAGACATCTGCTAAAACTGAAAACTTCAGGAACGGGCTTGTTTTAAAGTTGTTTGCTTTGGGTCATGTAAGTATTAACTTCCCAATTTTCATCAGCAACAATTACATTTGCTAAGCAAGGATATTAAATAAAGCGCTTCTGTGAACTACAAAAAGTTATCATCAGAACGTTTCAGCATTTTGCTGCTGCACATTATGGAATGCAAAACTCATCTCAAAAGCTTGAAGACTTTTAGAAAACCTCACTCCTCAATAAGGCAGCAATGAAATCTTCCTATTGAGTGAGTACCAGTATGCCAGGCAGTACCATCTCTCCATCTGGATGTGCTTCCAATGGTCTTAAATTAAACACACATTTCATTTTTTTTCATGTGTTCATTTTTGCTGAGCTGTTATGATTTCTCCCTTAGTTCTATGGAAAAACATCTCAACAGCAATGGAGATATGCAGTAGCAAATAGGATTAGGGGTGTCACTAAAAAAATTCAAACAAACCCCAACACACCCCTAACAAATAATACCAAAGCAGTAATTTACTGTTGGACATCTTTTTTGCCTTTGTTTAGATTCTTTACCCAATATTAGAAGTACTGCTGCTCATTATTTTTACCTCTTTAGGAGAGGAAAAAGAAAACAAAACAAAAAATGAGGATACTTTCTTTAATAAAGACAAGTTACATTGAAAATTCATTAATGATTGTGGGAGTTTCCACTTTGTAGTTCACAGCTGATTCCTATAGTCATTTCTCTCTCCACAAGTCTAACTTGTCATAAAGGTGAACTGCTAACAAACACGTACTGACTACTAAGAACTCCTCCGTGACTTTACACAATGCTTTTCGCTTCCAACCTCCTATAGGGCTCTTCCCCACTCTGGGAAACCTCTTTTAATAATGAAAAAGTCACACTGATGCAGCGTGGCACCTCGCTGACTTCAGTTTATAGGTACTAGCATCTCCTCTGCTCTGAAAAGGCAGCTTCAGTTACTGACATAGCATACAGGTGAAGGAGCTGAATCCTCTTCCCTATGGCCCTAAGCAGCAAGCAGGAGAACAAGAAGAAAGCCGGCAGAAAACAGCGAGACTGCAGAGAAATAGCTGCACTACATGCTGTAAGAGGGAAGGAAGACAGGAAAAAGGGAAGATCACAAATTATCCTAAGCAACATTGAAAAAGAGCCACCTACCAAATAAAATGCAAACATTAACTGAAGTTTGCTCTGCAACTCACACAGCATGGCTGTGGATTGTAAGACAAAAACATCTTTCGAAGAGAGACATGTCATCAGCTGTTTTACGACACTCAGTCTCTGATCACAGAGTGGTTCTGGTTGCATGTAGCAAAGTACCATTGTTTCCATTTCTACACTTACGTGCTGCTGCCTTCCAGTTCTTACCTTCAGTCACTGAGCCCCACTGGTCATCCACCAGCAATCCTGTAGCCACCGGGAAAGCTCACTCACCAAGGAATTTTTTAATTATGGACATATTTCATTTAAGAGGAAAAACATTCAGTTTCAGCAATGCTGAAAAAAATTACACATGTGGAAAAGTAACAGCTGCAGGTACAAAGCTGAACAAAACCAGCCTGCGATGCACTGCAAAGCAACTCCCTATCTCATGCTAAATAAGCAGGGCAGACGTAACTACTCTGTGAAAACAACTGATTACTTTTGTGAATGATCCACTTGTATCAGCTTAACCAAATTCAGCAACTGTTTAGCCAGACATCTAGTCAGCTTTCTGTAATTGCTTTCACAGAGACAATTACTCATGGACATGCATGCATGTGTGCACACACGCACACAGCCACTTGTGAACACGGCCCCTCCAAAGCAGGGCACAAGGCCTCCATATTTGTATCCCCCCCAAGCCACAGCGCATGCTTCACACCCCCTCTCTGGCTCTCGTCAATGAGCTCAGCGTAACCGGTTTGGCTTACCAAGACGCCAGTTCAAGCGTATATCATACCAGGGTAACATGAGCTCTCTAAACTGCTGGGGAGAGGCAGGGAATCCGTGCACAAAGGTCTCCTGTAACAGCATCGGCCTGTTCTGTCTCAGAGCACTTGGAGAACAAAGCAGCAACCCTCTTCAAGTATACTCCAAATGCAGCTCTCCAAGATATACTCCTTTTTGTCATTCTGATTTGGATTCAAATGTACTTTTATGTGTCCTCTGAATACAGTACCTTTAATTATAACAAGCAGGATTAAAAGGATCCCCTGTAAGATGCCCTTTATGCTATCTTATAAGGATGAAATAGCAAAACATAAGAATTTGCTTATACTGCAGAACACACATGAAGTTGGCTCTAGTTTAACACGTCGCTGTTCATCATTTGTGCTCCATTTTCATCTTCCTGGTCTGGGAGTTTGTCACAGAAAAAATAAAAAAAATAATAAAAAAAATCACTGTGGATCACCTCGCTTACTCAAAGCCAGGACACCTCTGATGACTGCACATGCCCTAGTGCAGCTCTTGCTTTCTAGAAAATAAGGTACACTTAAGAAGCTGAATAAAGCCTTCATGGATGCTTCCATGTGAGACGCGGCTTTTTCCACAGAACACCACCTCTCTGAGAAGGACAGGCTGCCCAAGAAGCTGAATGCATTTTTCTGTACTACACATGGGGCTGACCAGGAGCTGCTGTCGCTGTATGAAAGCACATTAAAGTTGAACTCTTTTCACACACGCCTGCAACCCAGCAGATTTACCTAGAAGCTGCTGCCTTCTGTCAGCAGCACCAAGGAGATTTTTTAAAAAAAAAGAAAAACTTGACACCTACCACAAGATGGTAGTTTGGATAATGGCATCACAAAGAGTAGGCCCTACTGTAAACACAGTAACAATGCTAGCCAGTTGATAATGAACAGGGCAGCATGGAATCATAGAATCATCAAGGTTGGAAGAGACCTTCAAGATCATCCAGTCCAACTGCCTATCTACATCACCACTAACCCACATCACCCAGCGCCACATCCAGATGCCTCTTGAACACCTCCAGGGACGGTGACTTCACCACCACCCTGGGCAACCTATTCCAATACCTGATCGCCCTTACTGTGAAAAAATTCTTCCTGATGTCCCATCTGAATCTCCCCTGCTGCAATTTAAAGCCGTTTCCTCTCATCCTTTCACTATGGGCACAGCAGAAGAGACCGACCCCCGCCTCACTGCACCCTCCTTTCAGGGAGTTGTATCATGGTACAGAACATCTTAAGCCATTCTGACTCTGAAGCTGTAGTTTCGGTGTACCATCACAGAAAGCAGCACCTACTATAAATGTCAACAACACTAACTATTTTGTAGTGAAAACAGCACTGTTTTGCAGGGGATCTTAGCTGTCCTCAGTGTGGAATGCCATCCAAGTGTGTCAGTGTTCAGAAGGTGAAATCCAGTAGCACTCACCTAACCCGAGTTCTACCAGAACAGCCGAGGCAGTTATTGTCTCCCAATGGATCACACTTGCTGAGGAGTTACATTGGCAGGTTGGAAAGGGATAGTAGTGAACAGCTGAGGGAGAAAGAGAGGGAAGGCTGAGCCATAGACATTCTTGGCTGGGGTTTGCAGACAGAACTGCATCCTGGACTACAGCCTCCTGCAGAACATGGGTGGCATCTGCTCTGTAGCACTTCAGACTGGACACGAAAGTATAGACTTCTGTCTCCACAGAAAAACTCCTGCAGCAGGAACATAGTGTGAACAGACATGGTATTTCATTCTGCAATACTTGTGCAGACATGTTTTTAAGGGAGGTATCTGTCATCCTAAAAAAGAATGTGGAAATAACACACCTGAGAGCAAAGCGAGGTTGGAGAACAGCCCAGTACACACAAACATCATGAAAAAAATGTTAATTCTATAGCTAGGCTAAAGAAAATGCAAATCATATTTTGCTTTTATACTCATACAGTAAAAGCACTTGGACAACTACAGTTCAGATATGCAATTTTCCCCAATAAATCTAGGAAAGAAAATACATGACACCCAAGACACAGAACATGATGGCCTCTCCTCTAGGTCCTCTTTTTGCACTCTCACCTTTCCATTTAACGACATCTCTGTACTTTGCATAGCTAGAAAAAACCCACGAATTTTCTGTCCCTCATCTTTGAGAATAATTTTATGTACATAAAAATTATTATATCAAGCTCTTTAGAGTACTAGGCCCACAGAAATAAAACACACCCATGCCAATCATAATTTTTACAATTTGTCTTTTAAGCTTGTCTAGATCAGAACACACCACCAACAGCTATCTCTGCAGTGTATACTTCAAATGACCAAGAGAGAGAGATTTTCTTTACATGTTAGAGGGTGCACAGATTCGCCACTTGTGATACTCACTGGGGTGAAGGACAAGGGCGTTTCTGGTGCCCAGGCACTGTCCTTTCAACTTGACATGTTTGGTCACATACCAGCCTCCTCAGGTGCCTTGAGACTGAAAAGCTGGAAAGACCCCAGATACACATGCTCGCTTTTTCTAACCGCTCTAAATTTAGCATCGCAGTGAAAATGCTATTCCCTAACTTTCCCCTTCCAAAGACAAGGGTGGCACCAAAAAGGAGCACACAAAAATCAACCAATCTGGCCCATGAAACAGGAGCTACATTCACAAGACAAAAATAGAAAGCTTTCATCTTTCATTATCAGACACTCTACCGCACAGCACAGGAAGCTAAAGCTTGAGGCAACAGTAGGTTTCAAATACTCCTCAGAATGCAAGCAAGGCTTTCCTTTTCTGCTCTGTAAAAGGCTAAAAGAAGCTGGCTTTGCAATGACAGAAAATGTTAGAGTCAAACAAGCCTCTCCAACAGCAATCCAAACAGAAGGGTCGTGGGGCAGGCATTGTTTAAGCAATAGAATCATCCCCACTGCATAAAGTCTCCTGTTCAGAATGACAGCCTTTTGCCTCCACACTTCTGCTGACTCTAAAACTCTACATTTTGAAATCTTAAATTCTAAAACTGTAAAGTTTTTAAGATTCAGCCCGGAGTCCCCACAAGAATTCAGGAGGGAAAAGGAAGAGGAAAACACCACTGCTAGAGAGTTGATGCTTCACGAGCTTCCAAAATCATATTTACTCAAAGCTTTGCAGCTTCCCTCCAAGAACAGCAGCCTGAATTTAGTGGGGTTTGTATGTGCTCTCTAGGGTTTGGGGAGGGCAGATGGAACAGAAAGTGGGACCGGAGGAAATGAGAAACATGCTGTATTGCTCCTCTGTCAGGGTGTGTTTAGTTCTTCCAGAAGTCCCTTCAGCCTCCACCTTTACAGTCTCAACAACACACTATGTAGCCACCTGCTGAGCTTCAATTTTTTAAAATGCTTTTATGTTAAGAGAAGTCATCAGTGAAAGAACCGCCACGCAAAGTCACAATTCTTCCTCAAATACACTTTCTTTGAGGCGGCTTTCTCTTCTTACCTGTTCTTGTCAACTCTGTAGTTCCCCAGCAATATCAGAGACAAGCTGGGTTCACTCTCCTCACTAGCCAGGGAAATGCCATTTACAAATCTGAATGGACTTTAACCTGTCGTGAACCAGAAACTGCACAAACCGTTTAATCTTACCAAAATGAGCCAGTCTTGCTCTTTCCACCGTTCAAGTCTAACCTATTCCTGGGTTTTACTACACACATTCAGAGAGCATCTTTTGGGGTCTATCATCTGTTGGGAAATACCACATTTCATTACCTAGCCATGTGTTTCTTGGAAAATGCTGAGAGGTAGCAGAGAAACTGCTTCCTTTTTTATTGATGGAGTTCAGCACAATAGCAGCAAAAACACAACCGTCCTCCTAGGCAAAAGGACGAGGTGCCTGGAAGGGTTGCCTCTTGGATGGTACACCACTGAATGATGGGGCAAGCACTGCATAGAGGAATTACTGCCACTCCCACCCAGCATGACCAAGCACAGAGCAGTGTAGAGGAAGAGAGGGAGAAATACTCCACAGGGGTGAAAAAAAGAAACTAAGACACAGTTTAGACTTTTCTATGGCACCGCCATCCTTACTTTTAAACATAAAATCTCACTTAAGCATCCCACAACACTTGCACAGAGCATCTGACATCAACGTGCCCTACAGGCGGCTTTCAACAGCCTCCAAGTGGAATTGACTTTCTTATTTTACAGCCTGGGAAATCCAAGATGCCTATGAGGCAGAGAGCATGAAAACAGCAGCAAAACTCAAACAGCTTAATCCACTCACAACTAGAAAAACCTCAGTAATCAGCATATATGGATTCTTAAAGAACTGGCAAATGAAATTGCAGGTCTAGATGTGAGGACTTCAATAAAACTATTAAGTATAGGGTGACATATGACCTGAAAATGTTCAAACAACACAGTGACTAGACTTAAGGGGGGTGAGGGAGGCAGAGGAAGTGGCGAACAAAAACAAGTAATCTGGGCAACTACTGCTCATAAAAACCACCTCAGTGGAAACATACGGCATTGGAACACATTGTAAAGGGAGGCGTAATTAAAGAAAGAGGCTAAAGGAAAACACAATGAAACACATCAGTCTGCCAGCACCAAAAAGAAAAGAACATCAGACCAGCACGACATTCTTTGTCAACATAGTAGCTCAAGTTCTAGATGAAGGAAATATGTTAGCTCTAACGCAACCGAGTATCCTAGCGTGCATCAGTGTTGCTTAGGCCACCAGAGAAGGGAATTAAGAACCTTAAGGTGTGCAGGAAGCTTGCTACCAGGAACAAAACAAGGGTCATACAAAGACCAGACTACTACACAAGTCAGCATTTCACCTGAGACAAACATCCTCAGCATTAAGCCTAAAGGCCCCATGAATAAATGGCCGAGGGGAGAGACTTACTACTTGTGTGACAGGACACCAGAAAGAGCTCAAGATATTTGTGTTCTGAAGGGACTGCAAGTGTCCCCCTTATTCATTCAGTACATCTTGAAAAGACAAGAACTACTTAAATTTACAATGATTTTAACTGCCACAAGAATCAACACCTCTGTCAGAAATTGGAAGGTTCCTCACCACCAGGGAAACCACCACATCAAATGGGTACAAAAAAGGGAAGAACCAAAACAGAGCTTGGTTAATATGTGAGCCCTATTATATGATGTGGGGTGCCTGTAACAGCAGGAACTGGACCCAATGAACCAGTCCTCTCCTGAAAGGGCTTTTTTCATTCACCAATGTTTTAACAGAGTTTGATAAAGGTGCCTCTTTCCTCTTCTACAAGAGTTTATTTGAATAGGTAGTCACATAGTAAAGCTTGCCAGAAGACTAAGATTGCAGCTGCACTAAGTTTTCAGTTAAATATTCCTACACTGTGACAATACCAGGAGAACTCCACTTTCTGGGAGGGGAAGGAGAGTTGCTTTGTTTGTTTTAAACCATATTACACCTCCTTGTTCTGAGTGAGTCTCAAAGGCACCCAGCACCTTTGCAGGAACAAGTTCTAGGACTGGGTTCACGGCTGCGACATGTGGCACACCTTCTCCTCACAGTGGTGGAGCAAAAAGCGTACCTAGTACAAGTCCAGTTAATATGTTACACAGCTGAAATGCAACAATCACAGACCTCACTGAGAAAAAGTGAGGTTTAATAAGAATCAGTAAAAACAAATTTTAATAATGACACTATAAGGTCTGGATTTTCTTAGAACACAAAACCCAGGCACCTAAATTCTACTTAACATGTCCAGAGTTCTTACTCCCCAGTGACTGGCCTTTCCTATTGCTATCTGGCTGTGTTTCTTACTACTAACCAGAGGAAGTCCAGCAGAATTTAGGTCGTTAAATTCTTGTACAATCCTACTAGACACATGGGACTCTGCAGGTCTGTAGGTGTAAGCTAGCCCCAGCTTGACACAAGTAGGTCAAGCAGTGCATTCAGTTCTCATAGAGAACCTCCTGAATCTATAGAATTCATGCCAGATACATATAAAAAGCAAACTTCTATATCCCAATTCTGTTATACAAGAGTGTTCTCACTAACGCATCTCATTGGGAAGATGGAGAAAGGTAGATGTAATGATGGGAGAAAGATTTAATACGAGCCATGAAAAAATGGCTAGCAAAACCCACCCACAAGCAACGGATACAGAACAGCATGGGACGTAAGGGACACAGAATTAGCTGCCAAGTAAGATGTGAGCAGTAACAGAAGACAATAAACAACAAAAAAAACCACAACAGTTGCTCAACTTAGAAAGAAGAATGAAAATATCATCAAAATGAGTCAGTAAAGCTGATCTCATTTCTTCCAGTAAATTCAGGAACATGAACAATAATATTTGCACATTAGAAGTTATTGTTTACTTTTTATATAAATACTAAACCCAGAATTCTATATGGAAATAATGTGTACTTCAAAATAAGTGAATAATTTGTATTTATTTATTCATTACGAATATTTAAAACAAAAACTCACTACACTTCTAGATTCCTCTGCTGCACAAAAATCTGATGCCAGGAAACAGTAACATAATGAAACAAACACCTACAAAATCCAAAATAGTTCACATTCACTAACAGAGAAAGTAAAACGGCAAGATGGTAAAGAAGGGGAAAATCTTGCTCATCTAGTAGGTGCAAGGAGATTTCTATTCCATATTAATCCATCTCTTATTAGGCCTGCTAAAGAAAGTTACTGTGCATTCTCAAACAGCACACAATTGTCAGATTTAAGTGCTTCTACACAGATAGAAATACTACAAATTAGCCATAAGGCTAGGTAGATACTGCACTTACCTTCACCCTGATGCAGTAAGTGTAGTCTAGACTTAAAACCATTTCTGGCTACATTTGGGATCTCAGAGAAAGCTCTCCTTTCCATAGTCTATGATTTGCAGCACACCCCAAAAAATGAGGACAAAGAAAACTTGCTTGCCATTCTACTATCCATACCACTTTGTCAAGACACAGTTTTCTGCACTGCTTTATTTACCCTGTGTCCTTCATCTACTGAATGACAAAGGAACAAGCCACAAAGGGCTGTACTGTCCAACAGACAGGAGCCCAATGGAGACATATGAGATCTCAGTCCACTCAGGGCCTTGATGGTAAACCCAAGCAAGTCCCCCTTACTCCGGAATCACAGAATCACAGAATCCGAGGGGTTGGAAGGGACCATCTTCTCCTCATAGTCTTTCCTTACTTTGCCTATATTTTAAAGCTTCTGAAAGAGACAGTACCTTGGGCAATATGTTTAAGTCTAGATGGCATGAACCACAGCCTCTAGAAAAATCTGAACTAGCTCAGGAAGCAGTCCAGCTATGATGCTATGAAGCCACGATTTGCTGCTACCATCTCTTCCCTTCTGTATTATACAGCTCCTAGTATCCAAGCCAGCGTCGTCTAGGCTTGCCCAAGAATCCCTACCCATTACTTTGAATACAGTGGATAATTGGTTTTGGATTTCTAGACCCCATTATAATAACAGAAGAATAGATCATATAAAAAAATCTTGGGTTTTTCACACCAGGACAGAACAGAGCTCAGCCAAATGTCCCCCCTTATCTACCCAGGAAATACCCAAGTACACGCGCTGCTCTGATTTCACCCAGCAATTCCGACTGCTGCCTCAGTTTATGACTCCTGCCCACCTGTTTTCAGGGACCCACTGCAGCCACAGTCTCCATTAAACCAGACACCTTCTGCAGACACAGCTCCTTCAACGTGCCAGCGTTAAAACACGGCAGAGATACTTACAGACCCTACATAATGGGGTAAACTGCTTTTACTGGTATGGAAGAAAGTTTAAAAGACACTTTGGATGCATTTATTATATTTCTTTAAATTTTCTTTTCCCTACTTCAATTTTAGATTTTTAAATAGAGTCCAAACATGTATCTGTCTGTCTTGAAATGCTTATTCCGGGGACATACAACTCCTAGCAGAACATGAGAATACACCATATATATGAAATGCCATTAAAAAGCAGAATAACTTGGTTTATATCCACACTACTTAATATCCCATGGTTTTGGTCGATACCTTATTCAGCTGAAATATCAGCCCATTTGGGGGAAATGCTGATCCTGCTGAAGGCTCAAAGCATCTCCCATATTCCGAAAGGGCTCATTTCACAGACGGCATCGTATTCCTTAACATTTTTATCCTGAAGAACATTTAAGTCCCAATCAGGATCAGAGCCACATTGTGCTAAAACTGAGGAAAAATATTATATTTAGATATTATCTATCCCCAGTGATCTTGCAAGAGGACACGTAGCATATGGCAAATGAAAAAAACTAAAAAGGGAGAGGGGGCAGAAGTCAGAAAGAGGCTGACTGTTAAAAATAATTCAAATTAATACTTTACTGAAAAAAAAAAGAAACCAAAAAAACCACATAGAAACACTTTGCCAAGAGATCAGCATTTCACAGCAACATGTAGAGGGATATAAACATTTTAAACTGACACTGACATTTATATATATCAATTGTTTTGCCCTCTCTCTCTTTATTCACAAAATTGGACATCTGCATCAGTCCTATTTCATACCTTAAACTATTAAATAAAAACAAAATATAAAAAATCATACCATCACTGAAATATAACATTTCAGTGCTCTTCCCCCAAAGAGTATTTAGGAATTTTCATTTTAAGAATACTTCCCAAAACATTGTTGGGTTTTTTTTCAGTTTCAGATAAGAAAACATTAATTTCCTGTTGCAATGCTAGAATTTCCAAAAGAACAAAGTATGAGTAAACCGCAGTATCATCACAAGCCAATGGTTCCTGCTGCAACCTAGTGACCTTTTAGAGGTAACTGAGAATTTCCAGGAGCTCACTTCAGGCAGAATTGTGAAGGGATGCTAACCAACCTTTCACCATTTTCCTGCCGAGTCTCGTACTATCTAATGGTTTTTGTAAATTCCACATCCTGATGTCAGTATCAGAGTAATAGCAGAATCTATTTTACTCTCTAAAACCACCTGGGCATGGACCTCAGGCTTGCCAAGAAAAACTTGGATATGCTACCAAAGTTTACTCTAAAAGCTACAAAATCAGAACACAAATAAACCCAAGCCACTGCTTTAAGGACAAGCACAAACAACACCAGCTTTTCAACTCAAAACCTGGAAAGAGGTCAAGTGGAAAAGCAGAATTTGGGAGGTTCGGGCTGCACAGGTTTGAAATCTTTTCTTTGGATGAAAGAAAGCAGGCCCCTAGCTCAGATGTATCTATACTCTGCCAAGGGACATGCCCAGAAGAGCAGGCAAAATGCAGTGTTTTTGTTACGTCCTCTGCCATCACTTGACTGTACCAGCCCTTGGCAGGCTGGCTCAGAGCATGGCCCAGTACAGAAACACCCAGCAGTACTGCACCACCCAAGCAGCACACAAAAACATTTAGCATGGGTTATGGAAGTTGCCTACCGGCCTGTGATGGACCCCACACCAGGCAACTGAGCCAGCTTCTCAGGGAGTAAACTGATCCACACAGAATTCTTTCCTGTGAAAATTCAGGCTGGAAACAACTCGGCCAAGTCTTGAAATGACCCAGATCTTGCTACATCATCCCGCAGCCTTGGTGTACGCAAAGCAGGAGGAAGGTAGATGAGGAGTCCAACCAGTGGAGAAGCAGCTGGGAGGCTCCCTGAAGCAAGAGCAAGGGTGACAGCAGCAAGCCCATCTGTGCAGAGCCTTCACACCTATTTGAGGCACCAGCTGCAATTAGCACCTGGTCTGACCCAAGTGGCTTCTAGCACAGCCCCGTCACAATGCTGACAGGTCACAAGCTGTCTGTGGGGCTAGCAACCAAACCCAGAGCCTTTGGCACCTAGTGCTTACCTGTTGTCTGATATCCATGGGAGAAGGAAGCTGTTAAAATGAACATGGCGGTGGCCTCCAATAAATTACTCCATGTAAACCCTAACCCATGTGCAGCTACCCAAGGAAGCAAACCCAGAGGTCAGGCCAGGCGTGCGTGCAGCAACAGGCAGCGAGGCTGTAGAGGCATGGGGGCTGCTGCGTGACTGCAGGCTGTGGAAGCAGCGAGGGCTGCTGAGGCTCCCACCCTTGGCTCACCTGGGCCAGGCCAGGCACACGGGCAGCCCCCTCCTCCTGCAGCACAACCACGGGATCAGCAAGGAGTCACCACCATGGCCCGATAGCAGACTACCCTTGGGGTGCTTCTGCCTCCCAATCTGCCCCAGTGAGATGGACAGGACTTTATTTATGTATTTCTTTTTGACTGAATCATAGAATGGTTTGGGATGGAGGGGACCTTAAAGATCATCCAATTCCAAACCCCCTGCCATGGGCAGGGCCATCTCCCACCAGACCAGGTTGCTCAAAGCCCCATCCAACCTGGCCTTGAACACTGCCAGGGAGGGGGCAGCCACAGCTCCTCTGGGCAACCTGTGCCAGTGTCTCACCACCCCCACAGGAAGGAATTTCTTCCTAATATCCAACCTAAATCTACCCTCTTTTCGTTTGAAACCATTCCTCTTGTCCTATCACTACACGCCCTTGTAAAAAGTCCCTCTCCAGCTTTTCTGTAGGCCCCTCCAGATACTGGAAGACTGCTATGAGGCCCCCCTGGAGCCTTCTCTTCTCCAGGCTGAACCACCCCAACTCTCTCAGCCTGTCTTCATAGGAGAGGTGCTCCAGCCTCTGATCATCTTCGTGGCCCTCCTCTGGACTCTCTCCGACAGCTCCATGTCCTTCTCATACTGGGGACTCCAGAACTGGACACAGTACTCCAGATGGCATCTCATGAGAGTGGAGTAGACGGGGAGAATCACCTCCCTCGACCTGCTTGTCATGCTTCGTTTGATGCAGCCCACGATACCGTTGGCTTTCTGGGCTGCAAGTGCACACTGCCAGCTCATGATGATCTTATCAACCATGACTGAAGCTATCTTCGATTCTCAGAGACCTGGTGATAACCACCTCTCTCAGCAACTGGCCTGCAGTTGCAGAGTAATGCCAGCTTCCCTGTCCGCCTCCCCCCCAGAAATGATGAAGGCACGTAAGCTGTGGTCATGTAAATTCTCTCAATGCAACCCTACACATCTCAAGGAGCCACTGCCAGGAATCGCTGTAGCCACGAGGAAATTCTGGCAGCTGAGGGCACAGTCAGTCATCACAGGGCCCTCTTCAAGCAGCAGACATCATTCAACCACAGAAAAATTAACTCCCCAGGTTACTCCAACAGGTATGTCTGAGTAAGCAGCAGAAGTTACTCCTGAATTACTTCTCTCTCCTTCAGCCTTTCTGACACCTGTTTGATAGGTCTTCTCAGATACATGCAATGGCCACTTGGGACCCACGCATCTGTGTGCTCACCCTCCCTTTGTTGTTTATCTACATCTCACTCCGGCACTCATTCAGCAAGCTGTTACACTAAGCATAAAAACAAGCAAATTATACAGTAGATAAAATGCCAAACTTCTCTTGCACTGCCAGCTCCATTAGAAAAAAAAAGTGATGAAGTCTGCATGCATATAACCACAATAATTAGACACTTGTAACCAGCTGAATATCAGCATGCATGCAGAAATTAAAATAACACAATTTGGAAAACGTAAGAGGGCAGGATCTGCACAGCCCTATCCTGCAGAAGAGGGAGGGAATAATCTTTGACTAATTCAGTTCTATCTCAAAGAAAGCCCAATAGCACTGGTTTTACTGTATCTATTGCTCGCTAGAGAAGAGCTGCTGAGTTTGTTGTACATCAGCATTCTCATCACCAACATTTTTTTTAACTTAACAGATTTAAAACTTGCCTGTGGTTGCAGGCAGTCAGGTCTATGTTTAGACAATTTAATAATGCTGTATAGTTTGGGTTTGTGTTTTTTTGAGTTTGTTTTGTTTTGAATTTGACTCTTCTGTTAGCATTAAAAATACCTCCTTTCTCAGCAAACTTTTTCCCTTTGCGTGCTGTGTAGCCACTGAATGAGAAAGCCACTTCAAAGTCTCTGGGAGTTTAAATAAGGATGAAAAACCTTTCACTTGGTTAGTGGATTTGTTTAAGAGTTGTCAGAATTAATACATCAACAAATGCATAAATCCAGCACAGAATCAATCTTCAATATTAGCACTTGTCACATAAGTTAATCTCTTTAAAACCAGTCTACTCATCCTGGAGACATGACTGCCAACTTCAAACATCAAAGTAACCCCCAACCAAAGGATTACAGCAAGTTCAGAACTGTCAACCTACCCTCCCTCCATTTTAAAAAACTCCATCTCCTACTGTATTTTGAAATCATATCTCACTGAGTCTTCCCTTTTTCCTCGCTAAAACAATGACTTTAAAACTTCAAGAATATTGTTTGCTTTCTGGAAAGACAAGATACTAGAGAAAAATTTCCTCTGTTTAGGACAATGCAGTCGCTAATTTTCTCTGGACACATCAGCAAAGTTTTCCTGTAGGAATAGGAATAGTTAATAGGAATAAAGTTAAAAGTATTCTCTATTCATGTTTTTTAATACAAAACAATTGCTTTTTCACTTTTTTGGGTTTGTACATTATTTTTTCCACCTCACATTATCAGAATGTCTTGAACCTACAACCTTCAATATCCACAGGCTACAGATGTGATTAATTTTACAGAATCTATACTGAGCTCACTTCTCTCTCCCCTCCATTCACTGAGATTTTGCAAGATGGGTGTTTGAAATAATTAATTTCCTTTTTAATTCTCCAATAGTGAAACAGTAAACAGGCACAGAATACCCAGAATTAGATTGGGGGGGGTGGGGGGAAGTAATTTTATTGTGGAACAGTGTATTTCAAGTTGTCATACTTTACTGGCTAAACACATTACAAAGCGTTATGTGAATTACATCTTCAGGAAGCAGACTGAATAAATCCAGGGCTTCTATCATGAGTACTACCGGGTTTAAAAGTATTAAGATATGATTAGCATTATCGTAGCTGTTTGTACTCTACTATATCAACTTAAGTACATAGCTGGTGTTAAAAGAAACAAAAAGCTACCATGAGAATAAGAGAATCATGATTTTTTTTTACATTGTATCCAATTAATGCTTTGTTTGATGAAGCAAAGTGAAAATTATTACTTAGGGCAGATAATACTAATTTTATCCTCTGATGGCTTTTCTCCATACTCCTATAAACTTTAGCATTACTAAGACAGGTAGAATTTCAAACCTTTTCACCTGTTATTAGATCACTTTGCAATACATTTGAGGTGTGACAGCATGGCTTGCTACAAGCATTTACCATTTAAATTTCTTACAAAAATTAGGGTTTTTTACTAAGGTCTTTAAAAGAAACTTCCCCCAAAGACAAAGTTAACATCCAAAATTTTATCTCACAAAGTTCTCCATACAGATCTTGTTTGCTTTCTTCTTGTAACAGTTATTTGCTTCGCATTTTATAACACTAATTGTTTCAATGAGAAATTTGAAAAAGCAGTTGGTAAGACAAAATTCTCTCCTACCATACAGAAAGGGTACTTTCCTCTACAGAGATGAGAATTCAATCTGAAATACTCAAAATACAATTGAAGACATGAAGACATTAAATGACGCTTAACAAAGGTTATAAATCATTTTATATCCTTCTATTTGCTGAAAACCTAGCAGTACAGAAAAGAATCCCTTTGTTATGAAACTGAACAATACTAAAATCACACTCGGTACCTCACATATTTGCAAAGAGAAAGGCCTACAAATTCTCTTGTTAGAATTCAATGGAACACTTCAAAAGGCTTGGCCACGACAGAAGACACACATGGGAGAGACATCTGTGCAGAAGATCCTAGGCGATTCGTCAAGAGTTAAAGCCAACTGGTTTGAATGTGAGGCAGTTAATAAAACAGCTCTTAACAGCTTTCATCCTCAGTTGACTAAGATTTGGGTCAACATGGCCACGAACCCTCGTGAACGGTTGCTCGGCTGAAGGATGCCAGATCCAGTGCCGCACAGCATGGGCCATGCCCAGGGTAAAACCATTAGGAACTACTGTCACCTTTCCTGCCCTGCAGCACTTCTCCAGCAAGCTGTCATTCCTGCCGCTGACATCTCCGTAAGACAGTAGCTGCCATCGAGTTTCTGGCAGCAGAGCCCAACTTTCCTTCTTTGTACAGCCTGTTTGCACAATGAGATACTAACACGTCAGGGGGAAAAAGGGTGCAAAGCCAATGGCTACACACATACAGCAAACAAGCAAAACTTCATGCTACTGCGGCAGCTGCGTGACACACAGGCATTTAAATTGAAGCACAGCTCTATTGGGTCTAACGCTGCAGACATCCAACAAATGGGATAAGCATGAATGCCACAGATGCTCTGAGTTTATGAACAGCTTCCATGACCCTGCGAAACTACTCCAAACACAAATGTTTAAAAGAAATAATTTGATTACAAAACATCCACCGGTATACCCCGGGCTGGGACAGCTCTTCCCTTCCCGAGAGTTTCTTTTCCAGGCTTGACAAAAGTCACCCACAGCTGTCTGACCCCTGCCAAACTGTAGTGCTAACAGGCAGTCCTCTGGAGTCTGTCTCCTCAGAAGCTACCTAGGGAAACCCCAGGATGCCCACTTTTCTCTGGGTTTATGTTGTGCCTTAGAAGTGGTTTCGATGAGACAAAGCCACTTTGTGCAAATTCACAGCTCTGAAAACCACTGATATCCTCTGATAACAGAGTCAGAAAGAAAACCCCTGGTTATATGCTGGTTTTTGTCACCAAAAGCTCAGAACAGAAGGAAAAATGCTTCAGCAGACTTCAGGCAGTATTTCATGTTGCCTGGTGTCAAACAACTCATAGAGGAACCCCACTTTAGGATCACCTGACACGCTTTTCCTTTTAATTCAAAAGTAATTAAACAGACAAGTCCAAATGGTTTCTATCACTTCTGAGAACAAATGGTGCCTTTCCAGAAAGAATTTTGACCAATGACAAAATATCAATTATTAACTAAGACAAAAAAAATAACCCCAAACAAACAGTATACACCAAGACATCAACAATAAACCTAAAACAATTCATACAGCACCACTCTAAGTCTCTCATAACACAGACTCTTTTCAAATTAAATACAAAAAAAAAAGAAATTCTTTCACTCTTAACTGAGAATTCCCTTGAACACATAATCCCATGCTGAAGTACAGGTACTACCAGAATAGCTGGATTTTGGCATGTACTAACCTACCTTGCTGAAACGATGCCCAGATAACTTACACATTTTTTACACTGTATTGTCTAAACAACTGTCTGGCATAAAAGTCATGTACTTCATTAGACACCCAAGCTTCCTGTGTTTAGACCCAAGAGGGATATCAGCATCTATTTAAGAAACATTAGCATATATATAACTTGCCACTGATTTACAAGGTCTGCAAGTTATTTGCACCCCATGAAGTCGCCTACTTTTAGACAGAGGTTTCGGGAAAAGAAATGAGGAGGGATATGTAGCACAATGTAAATCATGTAAACTCGTTCAGGAACGTCCTCTTACATCATTACAGAAAATAGCCAGAAACAACCTTTAAAGAATTAAGGAGGTCAACTAAAGGCCATTTAACCATTGCTGGCAATAACAGGCATGAAAACCAAAGAAGTACCTTAAAGATCCAGTCCAATTTTTTATTTGACCAGTTCACCTGGTTTTCAAGCTTCTCCAAATCATTCCTCAACAGCACTGCTTGCTTAAAAAACAGAAATGGAAAGATAACCTAGGGCATATAGAAAAACATAACCGGAAGTCAGTGAAAAAACAGTTTGGTCCAGTGCAAGGAAAGGCCGCAACCCTCAGCAGCTATGCAATGTTTTAGGCTTACGCTTTGAATGCTGAGCTTGAGAAGGCCAGACTCCTGCCTCAGAAAGGCACCTGAAGAGCAGCAAAACAAGTTTAAGAATTGCTGATTCCATGAATGACTTCTATTTAAATAAACTACCATTTCAATAAACTCCCGATATATTTAGTAAAATATTTCCTGGTTATTTTTAACTTGCCAGCATGGTTACTACTTCATAAGCTCTAACAGCTTGCCACACAACGTACAAAACTGTAATACGGGAAGACAAGCAAGGTGATTTCCATCCTAGTCCTGTCCAGCCAGGGAGATTATGCTCTTCTTGCTACTCATCACCTCCAGAAGAAGCTTCCTTCTTGATTGTCCTCTCTTTCGCTGCACAGTCAAGAGTTTCCTCCTGGTCTTATTCCTCCCTGTAAGACCTCTGTAATGAACATCCAATCTAGAAGACTATGGTCTCTCAACAAAATATGTCCACATAAAGTCAGGCAGTTCACCCCAGGTAAGCTGAGTGACCAGAAAAAAGAGACACTACCCAAACTTGAACACATGAAGATCAATCATCATTTGTTCTCTGGGATTCAACATGCAGCCTTACTGGAGGTACAGCCATGCCCAGAAAATGCAACTGCTGTCTAGATGCACTTGGAAGGGCTGATTTTACTCTGAGGGATTAAAATCCAAGTTATTTGCTCTTATTCTTACAGTGGGAAATCTGCTAGGAACTCGAAGTATGGAAGAAATTTACAGTGAGATAAGCTGAACTGAAAGCCTATTTGGTATGTTTCTCGCAACACTCTTGCCACTTGTCTGTGAAAATTAAAGATCTAAACCATACGGCATGTGTAACCATGAAGAAAAACTTACTTTTAAGAGTCTGGGATGGCTGTACAGAACCTTCAAGATACATACACGTCCCAAAATAAACTGTATCAATTTTACATCAGAGCACTTCACAGTTGCTCCCTATTTTCCTTAGTTTTGTACTATGTATTCTATATAGGCAGATACTTATACCAAATAGGTCCTCAGGTGTGCAGTATGATTTAGTCTCTGTCATCTTATGCCTGTACCCATTTCTCCCTTCCAAAAACAACATGAAAATGGGATCCCAGAGTAAAAGGCCCATGGCCATGTCTAGCATCCCCAGTGCAACACCGACAAGCTGCAGCAACAAGAAATCTGCTGTTCCAGCAGCTAGTCTATCCCTACCACCCCTCCATCTCTTCTCTGCCATCCCTAAGTCTGCAGGTCTGAAGATGCCCTAAGCCCTACTTTCCTACTTGTTTCACTCTGTTCTCATAGTTTTCAAAAAGCAGACACTGGGTGCTACTGTAAAGAGTATAAAAAACAAGAACAGGAAGGGGGACAGAAAAGAAAAGGCTTTTTTCTTAGTATTGAAGTTTTTCCAACTGAATTAAAACATGTAAATCAAATCTCCACTAAAACAGCTACCAAAAGCTGCTCGATAAATAGATGCTACTACAGAAAGAGAAAAAAGCTGGAAGGAACAATTTAATTCAGAAAATAATCATAACTATACAATATTTACCCAACAACCGTGCTTTTATCACCACTCATTCAGTAACTTAAACTTGCAAGAAATAAAAATTAAAATAACCTGCTGGACAGCCAACATATCACCTTCCTTCCTCCACAGAAATCACAGTTATTAATTCATGAATTCAACTAAACCCACAAACCTGGCAGCAGAACACCTAATTAATTCAAAAATCAAGCATATGACTGCTGACACATCAGCTTTAGGCAGAAGTCAAGACTGCTGTAGGGCAGCACAAGCCTGGGATCTGCTGCACATTGACACCTATAAGCTGTATGGCTCGGACAACTTCGTATAGAAACCTTTACTGCAGATTAAACATGTTCAGCATAGATATCAAAGGCTATATTTAAAAAGAGAGAAGGGGGAACATCCAGAAATATTGTGGATTCTTTTCTCTTTTTTAATTATGGATGGTAATTAAATTAATTTAAATTAAGTACTAAGACTTATAATTGTAGCATCATAGGATCATTTTGGTTGGATAAGACCTTTAAGATCATCAAGTCCAACTGTTAATCCAGCACACTGCCAAGTCCACCACTAAACCATGTCCCCCAGCACCACATCTACACACATCTGTTAAATGCCTCCAGGGATGGTGACTCCACCACTGCTCTGGGCACCCTGTCCCAGTGCCCGACAACCCTTTTGGTGAAGAAATTACTCCTAATATTCAATCTAACCCCCCCCCCAGCATAACTTGAGGCAGTTTCCTCTCACCCTATTGCTTGTTATTTGGGAGAAGAGACTGACACCCACCTTGCTACAGCCTCCTTTCAGGTTGTTGTAGAGAGCAACAAGGTCTCCCCTCAGTCTCCTTTTCTGCAGACTAAACAACCCCAGTTCCCACATAAGATCTGTGCTCTAGACCCTTCACCAGCTTTGTTGCCCTTCTCTGGACTTGCTCCAGCACCTCTATGTCCTTTGTGTATTGAGGGCTCCAGATCTGAACACAGTAGTCAAGGTGCAGCCTCACCAGTGCTGAGTACAGGGGGATGATCACTGCCCCACTCCTGCTGATCATGAGAGACACTGCCAAGGAAGGCTGGATTGTACTGTGACCAGCTCGCTGGGTTTAAGAAAAGCCTTGTCCTTTGCTGTAGAAAAACAGTCATCTGCCCATTTGCAAAATAATCTTTCTTTGCAGTGAAGTCAAAATGGTCAAACAATGTTTATGAAGAACTTCCCATACAATGGAAACTAATAGAAAAGTTTATACCTTAATCCCAAAGGCCAGGAGAAAAAAATACCAGTGTAGTCAACTACAAAAGGAAGAAAGAACTCCAGGGCAGCCACAGAGCAAGCAGGAATGGATGCTGTTTTGCAGCTCAGGGACACCAGATGGACCTCAACAACTGTGCAAATCTGACACTTCCTAGAAAACTTTCTTGTCAAGAAAAGACTTGGCTAGGCTCAGAAAACATCAGCAACAAAATCATAGAATCATAAATCATTTTATTTTCTCAGCAAGCAGTACACATTCAGCTTATTTCAGAAAAAAAAAACAACAAACAAAACAAACAAACAAAAAAACACAAAACCAAACCCAAAAACAAGCAAACAAAAAGCAAACAACCACAAACCCGCAACCAAAAAACCCCAGTATTTAATGCAGCATTATGTCCTAACCCCCTAATATGTCAATCAACACTATAGAGGACAATTTTCAAAATCATTAAATAGTTGATGAACTTGGAAAAATGTCTTCTTTTGTATCTGACAATGTTGAGCATGGTTGTCTTTTTTTAAAAAAAAATTTTTGAGATGTCTATTTAATATGCATTTTATCAAACTAACATGAATCCTAATTTGAATTCCAAGAAATTCTTTAATTGTGGTTTATAGAAACTAATTCTTTACTGCAATTAAAACTTTAAAGCTTTTACACTACACTAATGCTCTACAAAGTTTGCTAATCTCATTCTCCTCTGTAAGGTACAAATTCATTTCAACTCTTTGAGAAAACCTTTCTATTATGAAAAAAATATTAATGTGATATTTGAAAGACTTTCTAGTATAACCATGAAAAGGTCAGCAGAGCACATAACTCCAAGCACAAAATTATTTAAAATAGTTTTTAAATGATAAGTTACATAGCTGTCTTTCTGATACAGCTTAGAAATACTTCACTGAAATATTTAAGCAATGCTTAAGAATCACTGGATGTATTATGTACAAATTAGAAGAGGCTGATTCTCAAAACTAACAACTTGGTGTCAGATTTGTGAACAAACCGAGAAAGAAACTGCAAAGCAGATGATGAATGGCAATAACTGCAACTAGTAAACCTCATGATGAGGAACATTCACAGCAAGCCCCCAGAAGCTCATTTCTCTATTATTCCCAGCCTTCAGCACGTACTGCCGAATATTACAGACACCAGAGAATTTCCTGGAGAGATAATGGGCAATAAGGGTTTGGGGTTTATTGCATCGCACATCCTTACCACGTTTATGTTACACATTCAGAAAACTTGAGCAGAGGAGGTACCTAAGTGAATTTCAGCTCACTTTCTTATGAGAATGTTTATCTTGGGTTTGCTCAGGGAGGCATTCAAAGACTTTGCTGAAGTCAGTAAATGCCTAAGTGCCAGACTTTCCCCACTGACTTGCAAAAGGGGGTTCGCTGGGACGCTGCACTAGAGCTCAGCTAAACAGAAAGGGGAATGCCTTTAAATCGGGTTAAAGGAAACGACCAGCTCCTGGGCAGCAGGGGACCGGCAGGGCAGCAGGGCCGCAGCAAGGGCCAGAGGGGCAGCAAAAGCCAGTGCCTGCACCCTGCTCCCCAGTCAGCCCCAACACACTTCTGCAGTTGAGTGAACTTCCACAGGCAGCTGCCCAATTTTGCTGAATCGTTGCTCCTTCACCGTGCAAGCTCCCACACACTGGAACAGGTTGCCCAGAGAGGCTGTGGGGTCTCCCTCACTGGAGATATTCAAGAACCGTCTGGATGCAGTCCTGTGCCGTGTGCTCTAGGATGATCCTGTGTGGGCAGAGAGGGTGGACCAGATGACCCACTGTGGTCCCTTCCAACCTCACTGATTCTGTGATATATACAAGATGCAAGCTCAAACAGTAAGCTTGGTAGAGACTCCTGAGCCAATTCCTCCACATCAGCTGAAGCACGTGGGCTCAATTTTTCTCTTTCGTTCTTCTTAGCCCAGACTCCTGGAGCTACTCTCCCAGGCTGTGCTCATATCTTCTACTCAGTCTTTAAACTCTGAATGGATAAAGAGGAAGCAAGATTGAGTCATCAGGCTCATTACTGTAAGAATGGGACTGGGAAGACTGCCCCAACCTATGTATTAGCTTGTCTCAAGCATGTGCAGCTATTATGTACTATAACTACTCTTCCTGACTTTCAGGATGGTCCCTCTCTCATCCTTGCCTTCTGTAGCAATACTTCACTTCTTTTTCCCTTGTCTGAAGCATTACTGCTGCAAAAGCAATTTCATTAAGAAGTACATTCAGTTTTGTCACACAAGTCAAAGATTAATATAAGGAGCAAAAAAAATTTCTGTAATTAGCTCATCACAGCACAAATTATTCCCCAAGGTTATAATATTACAACCATCTTGTTTCAATAGGAAGCTTTATTTAACCTTAGTGTACATATTCTTCTGTTCAAAAACATCCAAACTGTAGTGCTGCACAGAATTTTTGCACAGCACCCTCTCAATGCAAAAAAAATTAAAATAAATAATTAAAGATAAGTCATTAGTACATGGTTTTTGTTTCATTGCTTTATTCCAGCTTCAAAACAAGAGATTAATCTCTCAGTGAGCGATACTACCAGTCACGTAATCCACCAAAGCCTCACATCCTTTGACGCTGCCCCTGCTCCTATAGTGTGCAGCCTCTGTGCTCTGGATCAAATCTTCAAATCCAAACGGGCATCCCAATAGGATGCCTCATTATTTAATCCAGAAGGTGTTATGCTCTCCAAAAGGAGTGGAAAGGGGACAGGTTTTCAGACCCTCCAGAGACGAGCAGCAGCATCCCAGGAAGGCTGAAGTGCTTCAAGCAGGAGGTGCTTTGTAAAATTCTCCTGTGAGCGCTATTCCTGACAGCACGTGGCTGCCTCGACCTTAAAAGTAATCTGCAACCGCTTCCCATTTTTGGCTACACCTTCATGGCATTTGTTTTATTTATAAATGCTTCTGTTTTGCACAGTCAAGGAAAATATTTGCGCATGTAACCCTTTCCCTGCTAGGAAATACTCTAGGTTAGCTGAACAGTTAACGGGATGTTGTGGTTACCAGTACAGTACTAGTCATGCAAGAAAATACAATGTAACTGCTTAGTTATGCTTTCCAGACACTAAATACAGTATATCAGTGTCCAAAAAACAACTTGCAAATATTTGTGTGGAACATTGTTATATAGCTGTATCTTTTGAATGGGGAGAAAAAAAATAAAATCACTATTTCCCCCAAATACCTCAGACCCATTTGAAGCATGTTCACAGGAGTCATTTCTCTTCTGTACAGATTTAAAACTCTCCAATGTTGCAGCTTCACAAACCCGCTCAGACCTACAAGCAGTGTTGTAGCTCTCTACCCCAATCAGTTCCAAAGCACCCAGGCAGGATACTAAGCACCTTGATTTTCAAAGGCTGACCTCCTCATTACCCTGTCTCGCAGTATAATCACACCAGTGTTCTGCAGAGCCACAAAGCTTTGTACACTTACGGAGTGCTTTACAAACCGATTAACCGCTTCTGAGCCAAATCCGAGAAGACATTCCAGCACAGGCTTTATTTTACATACGGCACATGCACATCACCACCACACACGAGTGGCTTCACAGAGTTCGATGTACTATTAGCACAGGCAGCCGTGTGTGCACACGATTAGGACCCAAATTGTGCTTTTTCATGGGCACGCAGTCTACTCTGAAAACACAGCACTTGTCACAGCAACTCCCCACCAGAGTCAAGGATGGGAAGCGAGCGCTGCTGCCCCAGCAAAAACTACCAAGCAACCTGCAAAGTAGAGATGGCCACGAACAGCCAGGGTGCAGCAGAAACTCCGTGTGTATCAGGAGCGAGCACCCACGTTCAGTTTGTTAAAATGAGTCATGCTTGCTGTGTCCATCTTTGCCCCTCCACCTGAAAGGCTGAACAAGCCAGCCGTGCCACAGGACACAACTAACTCCCCGTTCTCTTCCAAGAGATCTGACAATTTAAGCACTCTGTAAATAGTTTATGCCATGATAGTTACTGCCCATAAGCAATCAGCTCTTCCTATCGCTTCTGAGTCAACAGCATTTCTGCTGAAGACTTCTAAGCGCTTCTTATAATCCAGCCTCTCAGCTGGATAAATACGAGTTGCTTATGTTAATAACGAGAAAGTGCTGTCCTCCTTGGGAAGCCTTTGCCTACAGAGTGCCTGCAGGGTTCCAAGGCGAGCTCTGGCTGAGCACAGAAGGCAGGAGGCCTGCAGGAAGGTGGCTGGAGCCGGCCATAGGGAGCAGCCTAGCCTGGGCACAAAGAGGCAGGTGCTGCCATTTGAGGCAGTGGGGGAGCACAACCAAACCCCGGTGGTGGCCGCTGGCTGAGCCCTCTCCTCAGCAGGGGCATAGCAGTGTAGAGGGGACTCTCGTCATTAACACCCAGCTTGGAGAGTTGATGGAGGTAAGTTATGCTGGCTGTCAACACTTGAGAGTGCCTTGCTCTTGCAAGCTACAGTCCTCAGATCCACAGAACCAGGAGAGCCTTCAGCCAGCCCACCTCAGGCACTGGCTGCTACTATTTACATACTTTCTTCCCTCAGTAACTACCAGTACCACACTCCTCCCGCAGCAACAGCCAGTTACAATGATACAGCAGTTGTGATACCAGTTTCTGTGCCTGCAATACTTGTCAGTAAGTAATATTCTGCCAGAGGGGAAATAACGAACAAAACAATCAGGTAAAATACTGCTTATTTTATGGATCCAGGCCAGGAGTCCCAGATACCAGGGATTAAGATGTTAGTTCAAAATATGGAACTGTCCGACTTCCCCCTTTGTAACTCCAGGCAAGTCACACCTCTGGGACAGACACTCATCCCTCCTCGTCTCACAAGGGCTTATCCTGTCCCAAGCCACAATCCATGACTTCCAGTCCCATCTCCTACTGTCGACCAGGCCTCAACGCCTGAATTCTCTGCTGCCAGCACATTCCTGGGCAAGTCATTCAACCTTCCAGTCTTTGTTTACCTCCCAACAATAGGCTGCACTCACTGATTTAATAATGAAGTAGCAGCAGCCATATCACCGCACGGGCAAGACTGCCCCTGCAAAGCAGGGCCGGGAAGTCACCTCCTGTGCAAAGCTAAGGAGGGGTAGGTCACACTACTTCACATATTGCCATTAAACCACAACTTAGAGCTGAAACAACAAAGTTCATAAGCACACGACGTTCACTTTACAAATTTATTGTTCGATGACCACAGCACCTTGGAACCAGAGCAATGCTACCACTTCGGTCCTGCTGTATTGACATTACATAAAAATGGTCCTGTTACTGACCAAATGAAGCAAAAATGAATTTAAATGTGAAGCCAGAGATCGTTATAAAACAATCACAAGTTTCTTTGCACTCACTGATTCTCACATGCATCCATTCCAACAGAAGCATCTAACAGTGAGGCACCTGCAAAGATACAAATGAAAAGCCATCCAAGTACACGTTCTTTTCCAAGAGGAAAAAAGTATCAACTGACAAACAGGAGTTGCAAATACACAAGTAGTGATTTTCACTACAAAGTTAATTAAGAATGGTTAAATACTTCCTGGAAATAGGATTTTTCTAAGAGCGCTATAAACATCCATATTCCAAAGTGATAAAAACCAGGGAGCTAACTGCCAAAGTTAATGAGTGAAAGGTAGAAAGGTAGAAAATCGGGAGGCGATCCAGCAATGTGAAAGCAAAGTATAAACAGAGACCTGCTTTCAGGCCAGTTACCTGACAGCAAATACATTATTACTGTTCACCTTACTGACACTTTTTGCCTTCTTGTTGGGGCAAAATTCCTCATCTTACCAAATATGTTTGGTTCTTCATAATTATGACATTATTACTTGTTTCTTTATCGTGAAGTTACAATCACAGAATTCACACTCCTCTAGAAAAACGACGCCAGCTAAGAAAGCAACAGATCAGTTTTAAACAATAGCAGATGAAAACAAAACAAAACAAAAAATAAGTAGGAAAGTTCATGTTCCTTCGTGATCTGAACGTCCTGTTCTGGCCGCCCGGTGTTAATCACCAGTGTGCATCACTTCCTGGTCAATCACCCACCGCAGCAGCATGGGCAGCATTTCTGCACCCAGGTGCTGGGAAAGGTGGAACAAACAGGAGCAGATACGATTTGGGGGATTTTTCCCCTCTTACAGGTTTGCATACATGTAATCACAAGGTACCAGCTGCTCTCTGGTACCCAAACTCACAGATACTAACACAGCCCACACAAACTTGTGAAAAACATCTTTATCTCAAAGTTTTACAGCACTGATACAGTGTAAAACCACCCCCCACCACAAAATACAAGGCAGTAACCCTACAAAAAACCCCAAACCCACTCTCTTGTAAGAGAAGAGTCACATGAATCACTCCCATTCTGTGGGATGGCAGTCATGCGCCAGCCTCCAGCATCAGTGTTGGCCTTGAAATAAAGTGAAAACCCACACAATTCCTTGATGTTACAGCTTAGCCTTATAACTAATCATTAAGGATAAGAAATTGCCCTTGTAGCATGACACGCTTTTTTTGGAAACCCATGGTAAACAAAGCTTTAAAATCTTTATTTTTTTGCTGCAGTAAAGCAAGAAATGTGCAAAAAATACAGAACTGGAGGTCTGCCAGGAAGCTGGTTGGTTAAACAGATATTCGTGAGTACTAAAAAAAGCAAAGTCTTGGGAACCAGTGGCAGATGCATCATATTCCTTTTGAAGAGCATTATTCAACCTTTCTCCAATCAGATAAATACAGATCTCAATGGTAAAAAAATATAAACAAGCACTGTGTTTCTTCTCCCTGTGCAGATAAAACAGCTGTGGGCACATAACACACACAGCACTTTCCTGCAAAACTCTTATTTTGCCTGTTTGTATACCTGGCACACCTGGTCCCCTTCCTAGCACACTGCTGTCCCTTCCTTGGGACCAAATGAGAGGATTCCCGAGTGTCTGCAAACACCCCGTCCTTTCAGACAGCTACAATCACTCCTCCTATTGTCAACCATGACTATCAGGCAGTAGCTCACTATCTCCCAGTTATCTCTCTGCAGCTAGAGAGAATCTGCCTCTGCTGATTTCATCAGCCATGAAATAATAACTCATCTTTCATGTGATACAGTTGGAGGCTGGAGATGCACGGCATGCTTAGCAGTAAGGATAAAAATACGTAATTAAATGTAAGCGCAAGTCCCAAGAAAAAAAAAATAGTGCCTCTTTGGATGCTTTAACAGCTTAATCTCATTTCCTAGAAAACACCATACTATGAATACTAAACAAGGGCATATCTATTAATTTTTTTCATTATAAATCCACTCAGCCAGTCAATGCAATTTATTTTTTGTAATTGTTAAAAATAAATAAAGAAAGAAAGAAAGAAGAAGAAAGGAGGAGGGGGAATAAACAATATTTAATATGCTGGGAATATATTTCACATACTGCACAGTGTTTGGGGACTAGTACTTCAGTTCTTAATACAATAAGCATGAAAAGGGGACTTTGGACTATTTCTCTTCAATTCTGAAACTTCCAGACTTCTGCCACTGTTGGTTAGCGAACATCCTTCCCCCCACCCGCGGTGGCATTCCTCTCTGATGTGGTCATCCAGCAACATACTGACATGCAACCATTTCATCAACTGTGAGTGCTATGAGTGCCAAAACCACACACGTACGGACCCTCACAACACTTTCTATAGAGGACCCATACTGTAGCACAAATGTGGAAGAACAGATACCTTCTGGAAGCAACACTGAGTGATATGCAAAAGACACGCTTCCAGAAGGACTTGATGGGCGAGTTAACGTAGATCTACTGAGCAGTTTCAGAGATGGAGAACTGCACTTACCAGTATAGCCCTTTTAAATTACACTGATAGCTTTTTATTTTAACAATTATAGATGGAGTCTTCATTATCCATGCAGACATAATACTGTCGTATCTGTGTTCCTGCCAAAACTGGAGCAATGAAACTAATGGACTGTCAAGGCAAAACATTCCAAGGGAAGTTTAAAGCCCCTGCACTTGAGAGTGTAAAAAAAATTTTTTTTTAACCTACTCCTCACACTTACCATAAACTGAAATTCTGAATATACTGAATTTGTGTAATGGTAGAGTAACAATCCCTTTTCTATTGCCTCCCAAACAACCTCACCCCTTTCAAATCACATTCTTCAGGTTCATGGCAGCAGAGGATATTCATAGTGCTTAGGTGCAGCTGGGTAACTAAATACCTGAATTCAGAGGTAAATCGTAATCAACAGAAAGATACGGCTGTCTCCACAAAGAGGTTCAGAAGCAGAGCTTAACCTGGATTCTCCCAACCACCGTCTGGAGAATCCCCTACGTCTATACGCTGATAACAGAGGGATCCTCACCAGACCAAAATCAAGAGGCTTTGTTTATCCCTCCTGCCCTAGCCTTCTATCAGAAACACACTCATTTTCTTTCCTGGTTTTTGAATATCAAAATCACATGAATATTTTCAGAAGTATGTACAAGATTTCTAAAATATCTCAGAAGTCAAAGAAACAATTAATAAGTAACTGGTAATAAAAAGTGTTGGTTTGCAAGATTTGATTCCACTGTATTGACTACAAAACCATCACTACAAACATCTTTTCACGATACTTCCCTACAATTCTTTCTAGTAAAAATAATTCAGAAAATGCTGTTTCCTCCAAAAACTTTCCACTTGGTTGATCCTCACACAGCATACAAATTAATGGAATTTTTCTCTAATTTTCCAGTAGTTACCACTTATCAAGCAGGTCTTCAAAGGTATTCAGAGGCTTATAAATGCAGCCACAAAAAGAGCTGGATTTTCAAAAGGTCTAGAAAAGTTAGATCCAGAATGCCTTTTACTTTACAAGTCTGAAAATTCTACCCTTATATTCAAAAATAATTAAAGCAGTATGAAACACATGGAATTGCTATCAGAGTCCTATCCACACATGTTGCCACACCTAGTTAATATCACTGTTTAGTTAGTAGCCCTTTGTTTTCTACAGGAAACAGTTCTACATAAAAGAAAGTGATCCTCTTTGTTTGCTCCACTAGGGTACGAAGTAAATCTAATATATCTATCTCTTGAAAATACTATGTCAATAAATTAGGATTTAACCAGCACTCAGAGAGGTAAGGTGACAAACAACAAAACATTTTAAGATCTACCCATGGGGTGAATATCAACAAGTTAATGGAAGTTGGGGCATTAAACAATTTGTCTATTATTTATTTCCAATTATGTCTTTTTGGGGACACACATTCATTCTTTTCCTGAAGTTTTCTTATTTTGTTTTAAATCTGGAATATCCCAAAGGAAGAGACACGTACTACGCTTCTAACTCAGGTTAAAAACAGCAACCTTGTATACAACTTTGAAAGATGAAATTTTCCATCATATAAACCAATAGTAGGACATGGCCACTAATTTTAGTGGGACTAAATAGTGTCACACACTAGAACAGACATAAAGCCTACTAACAATGCATACACGTCCTCTATTTTTCTTAATTATTGTTTTGGGGTGTAAAAAAAAAAAAAAGACAAAAAAACCTCTTAGCAGCCTATTAATACAATGATGGATTTTTCTGTGACAAGGGCATATATACAAGAGAACTTTTGCAAGCTGCTTATTAGTACTTTCACAGGAACCTATCTGAAGCATTTGGAAGAGACAATAAATAGCTACACAAATGGCCTATGTATATGGCACCCTGGCAAATCACATCTATCCACGGAAAGAAGCATCTTTGCTCAGGTGCCCCTTGCTCCTGGTAAGCAGAACCCTGGACACCACGGTCCCTCGATTTCTTCCTTCTCACCTCGGTTATCCCTAAGCATCCTGGTATCATGCATATTCAAAACAGCCTGGCTCACTTGGCTCAGCAGAGGTGTCCAGTCACCCAGACTCGCTGATCATCTGAGGAACGACCACAGTTGCCCCTTTCACCACAGGACTGTGACACTCTGATCATCAGAGTCACATCTGCCAACCACCTTGGGCAAAAGCAAAGCTCAAGGCCCATTTTTGGTGTTGAAGAAATGTAAGCCAGAAATGTTGCATACAAGAAAAACTGCTCTGGTTTCCAGACATTTTGAGGTTTTGCAGGAGTAGCTTAGGATTTTTTAATAGTCATTAAAATGCTCTCTTTTTTTTATATCCCAAACTAAATATATCACCACAAACACTTCACATTTCATTATTCCCACTCAAGCACCACCCACAAACCATTTTAAAACCAGGAGTCCCACTGCCCTGCTTGAATACAGCCATCACCCCGCAAACCTTTCAACATTTAAGACTGGACATTACAGTGCAAGAAAGAGCAGGAGGAAAGGAGGGAGGGAAGACAGAAATAAATCCACATGTTTACAGAAAGTAACTGCATGAAGAGCCTAGAAAAATAATTGAGAGTTCTTGGGGGAAGGGAGAAAAACTCAGAGCTCCATGAAATAAGGTAATCAGTGGCTGTAGCGTATTTACAATGGATTATTACCCTTCCCAGGATATTACGTTTAAGCAAACATTCATTGAATACAAAATAGGATCCCATAGTTAATATAATAAAGTAGACTCACAGCTGGACTTTCAAAAACTGCCAAGACAGTATTAAATCAGAGCGAAGAAAGTCACCAGTTCAGATGCTGCATTTTGAAAGGCCCATTACCAGCACCGTAACAAGAAACTCATGAGCAAGGAGAGGAAGACAAACTTAAATTACTCCCTAAAGTGACAAGTGTAGGGTCCTGCACCTGGGAAGGAACAACCCCAGGCCCCAGTACAGGTTCGGGGTTGACCTGCTGGAAAGCAACTCTGGGGAGAAGGACCTTGGAGTCCTGGTGGACAACAAGTTGATCATGAAATGACATATGCCCTTGTGGCCAAGAAGGCCAGTGGTGTCCTGGGGTGCATTAAGAAGAGTGTGGCCAGCAGGTCGAGAGGTTCTCCTCTCCCTCTACTCTGACCTGGTGAGAACACATCTGGAGTATTATGTTCAGTTCCAGGCTCCCCAGTTCAAGAAAGACAAGGAACTACTGAAGAGAGTCCAGTGAAGGGCTACAAAGGTGATTCGGGGACTGAAGCATATCCCTTATGAGGAAAGGCTGAGAGACCTGGGTCTGTTTAGCCTGGAGAAGACCGAGAGGGTATCTTATCAATGCTTGTAAGTATCTACAGGGTGTCAAGAGGATGAGGCCAGACTCTTCTCAGTCTTCACTGGTGCCCAGTGACAGGACAAGGGACAAGGGACAATGGACATGAACGAGTACACAGGAAGTTTCATCTAAACATGAGGAAACACTTCTTTACCTTGAGGTTGACACAGCACTGGAACAGGCTGCCCAGAGAGGTTGTGGAGTGTCCTTCTCTGGATTCTCTCCAGTAGTATCCTGCCATTCTGTGACTCTTATGATTTCAATCTCCTGTGAGATTGTCCCCTCAAGACTGTTGCTATTTAGTTAAATTGTTTTTTGGTGATGGATTATACAACAATTTATTCTGTTCTGATTTAAGAGCCTTAGGTCTTCTAAATAATTTGGTTTTATTTAAAGTAATCCTGACTCTTGGCTCTTTAGGAAAAATACCTTCTCAGAAACAAAAGGAAAACTTCTGTTTATCATGGTTAGAGCAAAGGCATTTGGAGACACCTGACGAGAGGTGCTTGTCTCAAAGGAAAAGGCACACCTCTCTCCTCCAGCACCTGGTGGGACACCAGCCATGCTTGGACCATAGAAGAGGAGCCCACCCTGGTCACAGGAAGGGGACTGCCAAAGCACTTGCTGCATATCCCAGGGCAGGATAGTATCAAAGGTCTCCATCAAGATGATGAAAGACAGCCTTCTCAGCTGCAACCAAAGCAAACTGTTCTTGATCAAATCCATGGTTGCTCAGAGTTGCTCTACAACATCTCAGAGCAGATTTCCCAGCAGCTTCTTTTCCTTGCAACCAATATGTGACACATCATTAGTTTTATCTGGGATGCTGTTTGTACAATATTACTCTAGTACTACATTACACTTCTGAACATGTTTAACTTCTATGTGACCAACATGTTCCAGTTCTGCTTGCCTCTAAGCAATGGAGAGAGGAAAGCAGCGCTAGACACACTTTAAAGAGCACAAGGAAGTAGAAAGGGTGTCCAGCAGACACCACAAAGTGTCTGCTAAATGCAATGCCACAGCCCACAGAAGGCATCCCCATATGCCATTACAGGCTCCAGCAGAAGACCAGAAGCCACAATTATAGCATGCCACAAGACACATAGAGAGATCAACAACATGACCAAGTACCACACATTCGTGGAAACTCGTTATGGTGAAGACACCCTGGGTGCCAGCGGGATACACCATTCAGGCAGAAGGGTGGTTATTCCATGGGGCAGCGCCAACCCTTCTTCCATTTCACAAACATGAAAGCAAAGCACAGAGAAGCAAAGCAAAAATCATTTTGTTTAGCTTCAGCCATCTAAAAGACAGGCATTTAACCTAAACTGAAGTCCAAGTGCCCACTTTGGTCCCTCTCTACTCACAGAGGGTGATTCACCCCACCCACTTCAGAGTTGTTCTCCGATGATTTAACTAGCTCAAATAGCAAACCCTTTGCTTTTAGCCAGCTAAACGTGCAGCAGGTTCTGTCTTGCCCAGATGACTAGCAAAGAATTGAGCTGTGACCTCTTAAGTAAGATAGAGACCTAAGGCTAAAACACCACCACAAGAACCTGGATGCAGAATACACTCCTTACTCAGCAGCACATCTCAGTGGCATGGCAGGACGTGTGGAAAGCTGACTGCTGCTCAAGAGCAAGTAGGCTACCCAGGACTTCTCAGAGTAAAAGCAGGCACACAGGCAAACACCAGCTGCAGCAAATATGCTAGACGTCGGAACTCCAGCAATTCAGGCAATTGTTTGTGTAACCCACAGCTGACATTTTTAACCTGTGTAGTTATGTCTGCTCCTATACTCCGGATACTTCTAGAAGGTGAAAGATTTTTAAAGCAGCACACTCAGGAGACAGCTGTTCAAGAACCCTGTACAAAAGGAAGAAGAAAAACAGGTCCATTTTTAAAGCCTGATTTATAATTGCAATCTTAGGCAACACCAAGCCATCACTGGAACTGCTAATGGGATGCAATTACCCAGGCAACAGCCCTCCTCCCCTTCTACCCCAAATAAAATTTACATCAGACCAAGTTACTCCTGCTTAAAGGTAATCTCATCAGTACAGAAATCTGAGTTTAGCATAAGGATAAACCTAATACAGCTACTGTTATGGCTAACTGCTGATGTCTATGAACTGAAACAACTCCACAGCTATGGATGAGCTCTAGATTCACGTATTTGTATCCTTTCAAGCATTCCTTGAAAGTGCACGCTTCCCGAGTTGCTAGCTTCACTTGTTTTAATCACGATAATCCTGACCACTCTTATTGCACATGCTCTGCAAGATTTTGCCACACTGCAGTTATCCCTTGCGGGGAGACAGCCCAGTTCAGTTCCTCACTCTCCCAGGTTACTTCCACATCCCTCTGCCAGGGCCTCATCCCGACAAGCACTACAAGGACTCTCCCACCATGGACTTACATTTCCGCTCTTCAGCAGGCAATGCAGACACCCAGGCCTTGTTGAGACAGGGGTCTATGAAGTGACGCTGAGCAATTGTTTTACTTGGCTCTGTAGCCTCTGATCTCCTAGTTTAAAAACCTCCCGTTCCCTACAACCTCATTTTTAATTGCAAATTGCACAACAGTTTATTCGTGCATTCTTTATACACATAGAAAAGCCTCTGCCAAAACTAGCACTCCTAAAAAAAGCAGCTGGGTTAGCTGAGGCAGGCTGCAAGATCTTTGGGGAATGAGGCTCATCAAGTACTGAACACTAGCGCAGTGTAAGCCATTCATTCAAAACTCAAAGCACAGATTTCCATTACTGACTGAAATAAAAGATCCAAGAGACAGGGAAGGGGAGGGAGGAAACGTATTTGAACATTTCCATCTGCTTTTTCCTTCTCGGCGCCGCAAAGCCCGCTAGCTACAGCTTGCAAGAGCTATTCCACTGTGCCTTGATTTGCTACCTGGCTTACATCTGCACTAGCAGGTAGAACTGCCCTGCAGCAGCCTGAGCCTGCTCAGCCCGCTCACCGTCAGCATGCCCATCGCAGCAGCCCACTCAGGAAAACACAGCGGATCATGGGAACCGGCAGTTGCTCTCAAGCTGGAAAGCCTTTCCTCCTGCTCTTCTCCAGCCTCCAACGAAACACACAGGGCTTGGTGTCACGCCTATGGCTAGCAGGACAAATAGCAAAGGAAATTCCTGGGCAGGGAGAGGGTTCAAAGTTATCACTGTGGGTTTATTCTTTCAAAACCTCCATAGGTTGTTGCTGCTCTCTCTCATTAGGGGCAGTGGGATTACCAAGAAATCAGTGCTTCTTTCGTTTTCTTTTTTTTTTTTTCTTAAACACAGGTAAGAGAAAAGCCACAAAAGCCAAGAGTGGCTTTGGCATTAAGTCACTCCTTCACAGGCAACTATTCCACCACCAATTCCATAAGCATCCTTCCCTTGATAAAGTGTCCCGTGAATTATAAACCTGAGTGCAATACCTTGCTTGAAGGGATGAAGGAATCAGAAAATGAAAAGCAGAAAGGGAACAGCTCTTCACAGAAAGGAACGTAACAGTTGTATCACGTTTTCAAGGGATCGATGGACTTCTCGACAGAGAAAAACAAACCAAGTGAAGCAGCTTCTTCACTGAAAAAGATAAAACTGTCACAAGAACCCAGGGAATTTGATTTAATCACTCACACAGCTCAGCAGAAAAATTCTAACAGTATATGACTTCTCAAAGTTAGTAGCAAACAACTTTCTAATACATTTATAAACACCAATGACCTTTTAAATGGAAACCAGTTAACTTCTAGAGAAAGGATTACACTACATATTCTTCTGTATTAGGGAAGAGTTTCCAGACCGAGTCAAACTTTAATCCTGTCCAGAATTCAACAAGTCCTAACTAAACAATCTTTTCTTACGAGATCATGAGGATTCAAGGTCAGTCAGTTTATTCAGTACACACACAGACAACTGAGAAGTGCAAAGAAATTGAACACTTGAAGTCCATTCAACATGGCCCTTCTCCATTCCCACCCCACCGCAAAGGCTATCCTGGCCATGTAAGTATTGTCTTTTCTTCCTACTAAATTACACAAACCAAGTTGGTAGTCTCTATCCTATACCTCTTACATTTCAGGAATCAATCCCAGAACCAAACCAGACCTAAGAAATTAGACCTAAGTTAGAAAACCACCAGTTTCTCCAGCAATATTAGTAGCTCTTACCCACTACTTAACTACGAAAGAGCAATAGTTCTTCTTTAAAAGCTGCAGCATTGCTTTCAAGCTAGTTTCTTGGCAAAGATATCCCTTTCCCAGTTTGATCAGTCAAAAATCAGCTAAACACTCAGGGATGGTTCCCAAATCCTAACATACTTTCCTGAAGTCTGTCTCAAATCCGTACATCCTTCAAACTCAATCAAACCAGATGCTAATGTCACCAGTCACTATCTTCAAGAATTCTACTTGTAAAGATCTGACTCAGCCTTCAGACTCACGTTTTTCCTAAGAAGCATCCTTTCACATTAATTTAACAGGAACAGCCACACTGGCATATTTTCATGGTCATTTGAAAAATTAGCAGACCTGTAATACTATAAATATTTTTTTCTTGTCCTTGCATACCATGTATTTATGAAAATCTGTTGAATGTTTGTGCTGCCTCACAATATGTTTTTCCCTATTTACTAACAGTAAACCTGCATGGAGTTTCACTTCAGGGAAGAGCTTTACATCTCAGTTACCAATGATATTCCCCAGAGTCAGGGACTCTGAGACAATTCACTTCTGGTTGGTTTTCCCTTTAATAACAAATATATTGCAATATTCTTAGTTTGCTATAATGTGCAAGCAAATTATACACATCTCATTTTAAAAAGTGCATTTCCAAAACAGAGGAATAGCCTTAGTGTAAAAAAATTATTTAACTGTAGATTATTTGTTTAAGTTGGTGGCCATGTCTCGCCCGAGCTTCCCAGGATATCACAGTTCATCACACAGTTCAAGGACACTAAGTTCCAAAGAGACAACACTTGTCCAGGAGGGTTTATTGTATAGTCTTCACCAGTGAAGCACAAACTGGGAAGCACTGAACTACACTGACATCACTTACATTATCAGAGCTCAGAGATAATGTTGGAAGAAACGTATTTAAAAAAAAAAAAAGAGCTGGTTTGTCAAATCCAACTCAAACTGCATTTTTGCTTGATAAGTGTTTTCCCAGCTGCAAAGTGGAGCCTTTCCAAAAGAGTCTGCCTTCTTGTGAAAATAGACAGCTGCTGAAAGCTCCCAGTATAATTTATGACTCCGGTATTCAAGATCTCATCCTCCTGCAATTAAACCACCCTCTTTACTCCATGCAAATAATCACCTTTTGAATCTGGTGGAGGGAAAAAAAAAACAATATTGATTTGATTTGTCTTGATTTGGGGATGTGGGGGAAGACCCAAGGTACGCACTCAGCAAGAATGGGTGTAAGATGATTTATGTGATGGCTACAGTAAACCGACAACCCCATTTGATCATTGGATTGTGCTGGCTAGAGGTTTTTATATATCTGCACCTAAGTATTTAATGCTATTAAATAATCATACCTACCATTCACTCAGTTATAAATATCCTGCTTAGAGCTTATGTTCAGGCATTTTTATTACCATTAAATCCAAAGGAAGGAGTGTGACAGCAGACACAACTGTCCATATGACCTGAGGTAACAGATTTTCCTTCCAGCTTTCTGTCACTTGGAACTGCCATTAGAAACGCTTGCATGACAGGCCCCAACTTTTAACTCTTCACCCATAAACCTGACAGCTAATATGCAGTGTAATTCAGAGTTAATGCTATCCTCACGTGCTCGAATATAACATTACATGGTCAGGCAACCAAAAGCATCAAAACAAAAAAAAAACAAAACCAAAACAAAACCCAGAAAAGGTTTTATTTTCAAGTTTAGATTTGTTCACAATCATTTCCACAAAACAACAAAAAGCACAAAGAACAGAAGAAAAGCAGTACAAACCTTAGTAAAGGCAAGGCTAAGCCAACAACCATACACCCGTTCTCAGCAAGCACCAAGAGCCCTAGGCTAGTGTTCTCACAAAACCACTCACTCCTCCTGCAAATGTTTGAGAAACAAAGTTTACTGCAAAACCACCCACAGAAATGATAGCAGGGCTTCACCCCTCTGGAGGGCTTCACCCCTCACAGGAGGAAAACATTAACATTTACACCAGAAAGGCTTCCAACATCCGCATGTTTGGGTGTGGAGACAACATTTAAATATCTAATAAGGCAGACTCAAGCCTCTGAACAGTGAGCTCTGCATATCTGTCTGAGATTTCCAAGGAATGGTGTTAAAGCCACCTAGAAAACAAACACCATAGCATTTTTGTAAACACATAGCCAGACAGAGGAGGTAAGGATGCAAATGTATCCATTTATTCATTGCAGATGACAGACTTGGTTCCAATTAGCACTCCCACAACTTCCATGGACTTTGTGGCACTAAAACAAAAAGGAAAAGTTTGATCCTATGCCTTGGAAATGAAGCATTTCAGTAGATGCAGTGTCACTGAAAAGGAAGAGCTGGCATGTGACAATCATGCTTACAGCCCTGAAAGAGCACATTTGGTGCTAAACCACTACTGACTACACATCTACCAAGGGTCAGTGTCCTCAGCTGCACACTTATCCTGGAATCCAGCATCTCTCCTCTGAGGAGACACTACACTCAGAAGGAATTATTCTACCATTTCAATACCGGGTAAGGGACCAAGAGCCTACCAGTCAGAGAAACTGGTTTCTGGTGTCCAGTTTGGTTTACAGCACTTCAAGGAGACCTGCACACCACCTGCCGTGCTCACGGCCTACCCTATGGCTATTTCACCAGCTACAGCACGTGGGACAGGTCTACAGTTGCCTCTTGGCCAAGTAAGAGTTAAGCTATGGAACAGCTAAGATGATCACAGGTGAGACCAGATAAAACCCATGAGTTTTATGGGAAGCTCAATTCCTTAGACTTCTTTTACTAATAATGGCCATAAAAACATTTATTATGTAAACTGATCAAGTTCCCCAAAGCCACTCGAGTTCCATTGCTTTCTTTCCAGCTTCTATTCACCCAATTAGAGAAACACTAGTTGACCCCTACTCTGAGAAAAAAAACATGCCTTTCCTTCCAGGCCTTCTGCTGTGTGGAAGAAGAGTTCGCAGCTGCAGTCTGTCAAGTAGAGAAAGCAAGAGGGAGGTTCCCTCAACAGTCTGAGTAATTTATCTGGCCTTGTTTCCCTAGCCTTTCTTTGAAATATTCTTCAGACAGCCTCCCATCTGCTTCTTTCTTCTTTCCTAGGGGAAGATACTGCCTTTCCACTGCTAGCTGTCTTGACAGCAAAACTGCTGTCCCAGGTCACTGCTGGTGTTGCATCCAACAGCATGAGGAGTCTTGAGGCTACCTCCCTTCACCCCAGAGGTGAATTTCACAGAAAAAGAACCTTACAGTACCAAACTGGTTATTTTCAAAGCAAACAAATAAACACACAGGGGTGAAGACAGATAAAATCGACCATGGTTATATTTTCTAAAAAGAATCAGAACCAAAAAGCCTGTATTCGGATAGATACCTTCTTATCAAATCAAGACCCAGAGGTTAACTCTGTCCTTCTCCCTTCAGAGGAAAAGCTGATGTCCTGGACTAGTATGACATATGTTTATAGCTCCCAAATATTGGAATGCTTATCTAAGAAAAAATAAACAGAATATAATGCAATAAAAACAAGTCAGAACATGCTTAATAAGAATTGAAAAACAAACCAGTGCTTACACAAGATAGATCTTAGGAAGGAAACACAAAGCCTTGATTTGTTTGTTGTTCTCGGATGATCATAAATCAAAATCTTTAGCACTGGGTATGTGAATTCACCCCTTTTAAAATTAAAACTTCAGAAAGCTTGAACCCTTGTAGCTCATGCCAGAAAAGCATACCTTTCAGTTTCATGCCCTGTGTGTATGTTCTGAATGGGGACTGCGTACCAGGTACATTAACAAGTACAGAAGTACATGTACAGAAGCACATATAATAACGAACATACCACACAGTATGAACATTCATTTTTATGTAGACTTAACACATTATCAGACCCCCATTAACATTTTCAAACACACGAGATATTATTGTTTCTGTTTTCAGCAGAAATCTGGAAAGAACCAGCACTTCATTTATACATGACCACACGGTTTAAAGAACAGGACGGAGAGAATCTACCAGCCTGATAAGTGGCCTGGTCTGAAGAGCACTTCAGTGGAAAGAGAAATGCATAGTATTTGTGTTTAAAAAAATTAATAACCCTCCTAGACTCTCAGGGGAGGTTCTTGGGTTCAGCCACAGTGAAAGGGATTTTATAGCACTTGTCAAGCAGAAAGCATGCATTTAATAATGAATAAACGAAGCAGATAAAGCTACAAGAACTCAGCAGCACAGAAGGTGAACCAGGCTATGGTATTTCACAGCAAGTGTCGACAGAGGAGTGTGCTCAGGCTGAAACAAATGGGCACTGAAGAATTTGCAGACGCACTCCCTGTCTGGGGAAGACACATTTAGAAACCGAACATCATCTTGATGCAAGAGGCAGCATGCTGGGCTCAGAAGATTTAAATTTATTGCCTCTTGTCTCAATTACTCTACTGACCTTAAAATAAGAGTATAACATAATAATCTTTGAAATGTATATAATCTATGTGCAGTGTATTAGGCAATATATAACAAACTGGTTCTTTAAGTCACAGACCTACCTAAAGCATCAGTATGTGCAGCATTACATGCATTGGTACACATTCACGGGAGGAGTGATTATTAAACACACTTCAAAGCTCAACGTTCATTTTACACATGAACTCTGCCTACAGGAGAGGAAAAACATCAATATTCCCATTACAGATCTTGAAAGCAACCTTATGACACAAAGGCATAGCGAAAACTGCAAACCACTACAAATTTTTACCGCCGTGTAATGCTAAAATCAGCTCAGGACAGATTTTCCATTACAGAGGAATTTTAAAAAAAAAAAAAAAGAAAGAAAGAAAGAAAAGGAGTAGTTTTCTTACAGTAGCAGCTTAATGCTGCTGCCGGAGGCTACTGTAACCCAGATACTAAATTTCCTTGTGTCAATGCACCCACAATGCCCTAAGCATTAACCTAATGCCTAGTCCAACTGGCCTGGCTCCACCACGCACCAACAAATCCACTAATCCTCAGGCTGTGCAAAAAACTCTGAACAGGGCAATCCAATCCACTCTTCACCCTGCAAGTGTGGGGTCCAAAAGCCACACCTGGACCAGGAGAGATTACAACTAAGAAATCAGAATCAGGTTTTGGTCATATCTTAAGTAGAAACATTTCAACGTAACTGAACAGATAGGTTATTCAGACACCCTACAAATATAACAGATCAGTGTTCATTGAATTTCCAACACCCAAGTTCAAAAAACAGCAGGACAAATTCCACACAACCACATATTTTTTGTTTTATTCTCTTAGACAATGCCATCAGATTATCCAAAGGTCAGTTATGAAAATGGAGGGTCATCCAATATCCATGACCATAAAGTCAATTACACAACTTATTCGGTGTCCTTCAAGATAGTACGTGGCGAGAACCACGCTGTGCCAAACAACTCAGGTGGCTTCCCAAAGATGCATCTGGACCCTACATGTTTTAGGTATTTTCTCAGCATATTTTAATATATTAAGTCTTAATTCAGCAAACCGGACCTCGAAGCTAATGCACAGCTTGAAACACAGTTCTGAGGTAAAGGGGAGCAATGACCATGAACTCCAGCAAGTCACTTGTGTGTTTTAGAACACTGCTGCAATCCTCTGTCAATTTGCTACATTTACCACAAGGGTATTCCTACAGAAACAAAACTTTCCTTTCAAAAGTAACTGCAATGGCATAATTAAGCATGTGAAAATAACACTTTTTGCCAAAGGATTTCAAATTAAATTACCGAGAACCAAAGCCCAGTGAAATTGGTGCAGGGCTTATAACCAATCCCTTTGCCTGTTCCATGGAAAATACACCTTTAGGGAACGCAGAAGCACAAGAACAACTAAGGCTTAATTCCTGCCAGGCTTCTGACCGAGAGTCTCGTGTCTCTGCCAGCTCTTCCCCTTTATGCTCCAGGAAAAGCTGCTATTACCACTTCAGAAACAGCGACACGGGGAGGTGGAGAAAGTTATTCCTCTTCTTTCTGTCAGTTCTGTCAGGCTATGTATCCCCTTTTGCACCAGCTGAGCTTTTCTAGAAGTATTATCAATAAAACTAAAAAACTAGCAGGTGAAGATGACTTGGGAAACCATTACTGAGGCTGGCCACTCACAGAACGTGCACGGTGAAATGGCTGGCGAGAGCAAGCAGCCCCTCTGATGTGTCTCCCTTACTCTAACTCTTTGGTGCACTGAAAGCAGGAGTACAGCCAGTCAATCCCCTCTTTCCACCACCTTCTGAAGTCAAAGCGGCGCCATGCAGACTCATGCATCTGGCAAGAGAGAGGGCTAGTGTTACAGAAGGCATTGTGCAAGCAGATACACCTCCTCCTCCTCCTCCAGCGCAGCCCAGCCTGTTCCATCTCCCCAGCACTCAGGCAAAGTGACAAGGTCACACAAGGAACAGCCAGGCTGTGAACCAGCAACGCAAGGGCTACTCCACAGCAAAGCTTTCTTTGAAACACATCCCAAGGTACAAGCACGACAGCATTCCTCCTCTCATTAGGATCTAAGCTGCCACTACAATGACACTACAATGCATTTACTCAGAGCCAGAGAGCACGAGCAGGAGGCAGCTCTGGCTCCTGAGTAGGCAGCGCCTAGGAAGGCAGAGGAAAGGAGATCCCCAGTGCTCTGTGTCAAGCACCACTCACTAACCCCTTCCACACAAGCTTAATGCTGCTCGGGGCAGAAGAGAGACACACCACCAGCACCACAGGAACTGTGTCCCAGAGCGCCATAGGAGACTGGAGCAGGCACAGAGGTGAAAGAGGAGGCTGAGAAGCTGACTTGCCAATGTTTCCTTTAAATATGCACACATCCTTAAGGCCAGTCTTGATTTCAAACCATCCTCTGTAGTATTTTTTTTATGGTGAGAGTAAACAGACTCCTCAAAAAGGGAAAAGCAACATAAGGAATATTCTAAAATAAACAATGAAAGATAAAAACATAAAAATAAAACATGGGAAAAAAATGGGAAAATATAAAACAGAAGAACTTAACCACTCAGGCTGAACAAAGACCTCCTAAAACTGCATCAAGGTTACACTGTGATAAATTAATACCATACAAAAACCTGCAGGATTTTAATTTTACACAATTTCATGCACATATAAACAACAGCAGACCCGTTTAATAGTGCTACAGGAAATACTTTAAAAGCATAGCATTACACTGGAAATAGCACCTAAAACTAATTCAACTTCAGGTTTTATATTTTTCGCTAAATGTTTTCAAAATATTTAACAGGGAAAAATATATTTTCAAGGCTTACAATAAGCATTTACTATGTTGAATAAATCTTTGTCAGCTGACAAAGATCATCATTTAACAATGAGGGGGCAAGTGTTGGCATGAATTCTGCAACTACCTGAAGTCTACAACTAAAGTTTACAATCTAAAGTCTTTCTAACTTGAATATACAACTTTCAACAGTTGAGACATGCACATCTTACCGTTTTTAGTAGCATTCAGTGCCAATAAAAAAACAGTAACAGTTTACAACTGAAGCAAAACACACGCCCCTGCTGTATTAGGCCAGCACCTTTTCACTCCTGAAAACTTTTCTTGGCATTAGGCTAAAGACTGCACACACACTTTTCTTCAGATACCCACCTTTTCCAAGCTTTAGCTGACATACCTACACAGAAGCCTAAGAGAGTCAGCATTCTGCTTCTCCTGCAGTTTGCCTACATGGAGGAGCTAAGCAGGTAAATGCATGCATAGCCCCATGCAACGCTACAGGCTTGGGGAAGAGTGGCTGGAAAACTGCCCAGCGGAAAAGGACCGGGGGGTGTTGATTGACAGCCGGCTGAACATGAGCCAGCAGTGTGCCCAGGTGGCCAAGAAGGCCAAGAGCATCCTGGCTTGTAGCAGTAATAGTGTGGCCAGAATGACCAGGGAAGTGATCACCTCCCTGTACTCAGCACTGGTGAGGCTGCACCTCAAACACTGTGTTCAGTTTTGGGTCCCTCACTACAAGGACATTGAGGTGCTGAAGCGGGTCCAAAGAAGGGCAATGAAGCTGGTGAAGGGTCTCAAGCACAGGTCTTATGAGGCATGGCTAAGAGAACTGGGGTTTTTAGTCTGGAGAAAAGGATGCTGAGGGGAGACCTCATCACTCTCTACAACTACCTGAAAGGAGGTTGTACTGAGGTGGGTGTTGGTCTCTCCTCTCATGTAAGAAGTGGTAGGACAAGAAATGGCCTCAGGTTGTGCCAGGGGAGGTTTAGATTGGATAGTAGGAGAAATTTCTTCACTGAAAGGGTTGTTGGGCACTGGCACAGGCTGCCCAGGGAGGTGGTTGAAACACCATCCCTGGAGGGGGTTAAAAGACACGTAGATGTGGTGCTCAGGGATATGGTTTAGTGGTGGACTTGGCAGTGTGCTGGGGTAATGGTTGGAATTAATGATCTTAAAGGTCTTTTCCAATCAAAACAATTCTATGATTCTAATACACTGGTGGGATAAAGGGGACACTAGTGTCACAAGGGGTAGACTAAAAAGCCAACCTAAGTCTTGACAGAAATCTACACACAGGGAAGTTTCCAGGGACTTGCTGAAGCAGAGAAGATGCTTTGAAGGACAGCAAAGAAGAAGGTGAAAAGGTAGGAAAGGGAGCATAAAAATACCCATAGTGTATGCAACTGTTGTACACAGCATATACCGATACGCTTCACAAAAAACACAGGCATTGCAGCACCTTCTTCAGATGAGAGAACAGAAAGCCCAAAGCCCAAACTCTGCTTTTCTGACACTTGCAAGGTGCAGATGTGAACAGTGACACAGTCAAGAAAGCAGCTTGTTATATTTAAAACACATTTTTTCATATACATATAAATGCATATGTATATTGTATATATTATATGTATTATATATAAATATAGAACACATAATTTAGATTTGGAATATGAGTAAACTTACCAAGGTGGCAGAAATTATTACTCACTGATGCATCAATACCTAACAAACCTAAGCATTTCTCCAAATATTTACTGTCAACACTGTAAACACCAGAAGAGAAGATCCTCAGCTAAAGTCAGCTGCACTGAAAATCCAAGGATTTGTATTGACCTACCTTCGCTGCTCCTCTCCCTTTGCTCCTCGAGCTCTGCACTGGAATAGCAGCTCACGTGTGCAGCTGTAGGACTATATCATTCTTAAGCACCAGGCTCCAGTGTTTGTTAAGACATGAGTCTCTGAAAAGCTTCCCCTTTATCAAGAGTTTTGTATGAATAGTTTCAGTCTTGCTAATGGCCTTGAAGGCGGAGAGGGAAAAGCCTTTTCATTCAAAGGTCGACCCTGAACAAACACACCAGTGCCCTGTCTCCCAGTTCAGACCAGGGTCAACAGCCATTCACCTCCCCTAATCAGATCTGAGTAGGAACTGCTCCACGGCAGCTACATCACCTTCTTGTTTTTCCCCCAGGACTCAAGAATCGGTAGGTATCTGTAACAGCTCAAATCCTCAAAATTTCGAGAAGCTCTACAAAAGCAGTGGTTTGTCAAGTTTTAGGTACAAGGGCAGGATTGTTGTTCAAGTCAGAGAACTGAGGACGTGTTCAGAGGAATAGACTTGCACCCAAAGTGCTTATTCCATAGAAACATGCCTCTGGCAAGCATCTTTCCAACACTCAGGAGCACCAAATGGAAATGGCTTGCTCTGAGAGGCTTCAGCCTCCTAAGCCCTGGATAGTAGAGTGCTTCCAGACATCCCAGCCAGACCACTGCCCACCCCACAGGCAGCACACTGCTAACCTCCGCTTTAACTGTGGAAAGGGGAAAAAAATAAATCTAGTTATCCACCGACCTAAAATGCACAGAAACTACCACCACTTGACAAAGCAATGCAGAACAGAAATCCTAAAAGGAAAACACCCCAGCCTCTCCTCTGCTGTTTTCCATCCCCACATACACACCTCCTGAAGCCCATCCTGCGGTCACACAGGCCTTCTGCTGGACACAGGGGGACACAAACTGCCCTTGCCAGCCGAGGGAATAAGCTGTACAATATCCAGCACCCATAAGCCCAGCCCACAAATTTTTTTTATTTTTTTTTTTTTAATAAAGGTCATTTTGCAAAGAAGATCCAGAAACATAACCCGTTCAAGTAAGGCTTGCTCACGGTTTCTATACTGCAGTCACCTTTGAGTTAGCCACACAGGACACATGGACTCTTTCCACTTGCATTTGTTCAGAGGGGAGAGTGCCGTCAGGATTCATCTGCAAAGCCCCCCGAAGAGCGACAGTAACAATGAGCAAACACTGTTCAGCTAAGGGGAGATGCCTTCTCCTTTGATAAAACCCTACCTATCCATCACTATCCCAGAAGCTGCTGCCCAGTGGGGCCAGGCAACCACCTCTCCCACACTCACCACCAGCATTGCAACATTTCCAAACTTTGTACCAGCCAGAAGAGACTTCTTTCAGTTTGCTAATGTTAAAATCACAACCTGCAGCTCTTTGGGCCTTATTCTGCAAGCCCAACTCACCTGGCCAGGGGAGCTCTCACTTCATCCAGCAGGCCAATTACCTTGGTTAGGTCTGTTTCAGGAGTGCTGGGTTATCAGGCTCTGGCTCTTTTAATTAAACTTCTATCATAATAGCTTGTCATCTTAAAAGTTCAAATTAGGGAAGCTATCATTAACTAAAAGATATCACTCGTGAGTGACCACAGAGCAGGTGCTCAGGGCACAGGGAGAGGTTAGACAGGAACAAGGGCAGAAATCAGCCTGGGGACTAGCAGCAGTACGAAGCACAGTTAACAGCAGTTATATTTAAAGAATAATTTTACATCATGGGCCTGTAATTACACAGAATTACACCACAACAAAAAAATGAAGCAGAATTGTAGGTGATCCAAAGTATTTCAATAGTCAGACAAATCACTGACCTTCACCAATTTTTCCACCACCACGACTGAAGAGAGGAGCTCTGATAGGAAGCATTTTTCACAGTACACTGCACAAACTTCTCAACTAGCAGCCCTTGCAGCCTTTCTCAAGCTTACTGTGTCCCCCACACCACTTTCAGTGATCAACATTCCCTGCCTGAGAAGTGTTTTCTTAGAGTAAGTATCTTCATGCAGACAAAAGTGAAAAAACAACAACAACCAAAAACCATCAAAAAAACAACACTCAATTATGGACAAGGTTTTTGCATTTCTATTAGCCTACCAAATAACACATACTCTGTTCCCTTCCAAGCCTTCTTAGGAAAAAAAGCCATCAGCAGACAAGAGTAACTGAGACAAGAAGCTGACCCTATTGCTCATTTTCTATTTTTTTTTATTTTCAGCTTGTGGGAAATTATATGTAAAATTCAGTCTTCTGCCACTTTTATGGACAGATTTCAATGCAAATCCTTGCTTATGAAGGCTCCAGTTCACAAATAAAGGTGACAGGAGTCAGGCCCTCTAGTACATTAGCAAACCACTTTGGTACATTACATATTCAGCAAAAGAATTAGAAAGAGTGCAACAATTTTTAAAAAAACAATGTTTTTTTAATTGTGTTATGAGAAATTGACAGAAGGAGAGATCCCATGAACCGTTCAGAGCCACAGTGGACTCCTGCCTCCCACCATTCCTTTTTTCCAGAAGCTGCTAAGAGCGAGATAATGTTTACATTTCCTCCCTCCAGAAGACAGATAAGGATATATATACCAGCAGATGGGTGTGCACGTGCAAAGTACAAGAGGCAGAACAAAGACAGGTACTTCCAGGACACTGAAAGACAAGTTACCTTTTCTTACCTTTCCCGACGTGTACCAGTTGCCCAAAACTGAAGAAAGGGAGAGCCAGCCAGCTGCTCTTCTGATGTAAGGGTTACACTATCCTCCCCAAAGCATGCAAAGAATGCACTACACTCTCAACATGCTTCTACCAAGTGTCAAAGAAAACACAACTCTGGGCAGAGCTACACTCAAAAGGACACAAAAGCACCAGGACTGTAGAAAATCTACATTTTGCCTGGGTAGACAGAGAAAGAGGACAATTTCGGTTTGGTCAAAGGCTAATTTAATTACAGGAGTTGATTAGATCAGATCTTACCCTTAATGCAGACAAACCTGAGGGAAAAGAGCCTCAGAGTTTATTCATGTTGTTGTTATGCTAAAAAACGTATCAACACCAATTTAAACACAAGACGAGGTTCCGTCTGCAACAGACCTTTGAGTGTGAAAGAAGATAGAAATAACAAAGGAGAAGAGAAAAAAAGCAAAACTGGAAGTAGGAATTGGAAGTGGAAATTGAGGAAAGAAACGCAGCACCCAATCTCACCAACCCAAGGAAGAGGGAAGCATTCCTCTCAGCCTGATTAATTTCATTGATGGCCACTTTCCCCTCCTACAAGTGGAAACATCTCAACAAAAAGGATTTCAGCATTTGTATGCACTATCACAGCATCAAAATGCTAAGTTTGTAAATCTTCCCATTGGTTAGAAGTAACCTTACAGATCAGTGTATAATGTAAACATAGATTTCAGTACAACTTGTACATAAATGAGGTGGGGTTTTTTTTTAATGGCTCCTATTTTGGGACCACATACAATTGCATGACTGGATTAATAAATTCTCTTTCTAGAAGTACCCTAACTATTTCAGTTTTCTCTTGCAATCTTCTTGGCCACAGTTCAGTTGTTTCCCAAGAGGCTTCTTGTAAATGCATTAAAATACATTTTCACATAGAAGTATTTTTGATTACCTCACTTCATTTAGATTTCCTGACATGAGGGATGTACCAACACCTACCTCCTTTCATCTTCATAAACACACACTTAAAGAGATATGTCATAATACTCAATGTTCTGGGCAGAGAAGAGGAAATACCATTATTTTAAAAGAATGTCCATATATAACATCATTATCACATACCAGCTGTCACGATATAATGTGTGAGATTGCACACATTTTATGTAAAACTAACCTCGGACAACCCTGCGAGCTTCGTGCTCTTAGTGATTTAACACAAGTGCACAGTTTTTAAGGCAAGGCATTTCCACCTAGAGAGAGAAATTCATCTCTATTTGAATAAAATATCAGGGATGGATCAAGACAAAAGATGAGCAATGGAAAACAAGCGCCAGAGTTTTTAATCCCAAAATAGTTTTGGCAGTGCAAAATATTGCTGTCTCTACCCGGAGATTGCCATCCTTACAGCTGAACAGGCGCAGCAGCTTACACAAAGCTCTTCTCAACTGCTTCGGCACAGCCAGCCAGGATGCTCAGGCAATATTCAGAGGCTGCATGGACAGTGCACAAGACAGCCATAATTGCTCCTTTAAATTCTATTTTTAAAAAAAATCTTACCTGTATTTACGTTTAAGTCTTTATAAGTCAGTCTTACGAACCTACTGAACAGGAATCAACTGAAAATTTTGTTTTAATAGCACATGGAAACTTACGTCCCAAAGAAAGTGACAGGGACATACAAATTACTCCCAGTGAATCTGTGTTGGGCATACAGTACATTTTAAGAGAAGCCACCTGCCAAAGTGACTGCCCGTTCCAGCAGTAGCACTGTAGTATTTTAACAAAGAGAACATAAATGACCTGAGAGAACAGCATAAAAGAAATTCCTTGATGGGATTTCTTAAAAAAGTGCTCATGGTCACTTGCTGATATCACACTATTCTGTACCTTTAAGGTTAGGAAAACATAAAAAAAAAAAGAAACAACATGCAAAAAAAAACCAAAAAAAAACCAAACAAAACCCGAACTCATCAACAAAACCAAACAACCCAGACCAGCCATACAGAGATCACAGTCACCTGCAGCAAGTATGTGATGCCGGTATTTCCTCACCAGTAATGTCTAAAATAGTATTATTTTAGAAGGGAACACTAATTTCTAAAGCAACTAGACTAGGAGCATGCCCGTTTACTAAGAGTGAAGAAACAAACAGTAAGAGGAATCCTGAATTCTGACCTGTTATGAGCCACTCCTGAAAACATCCGTATTTCATAACAAGAAATACATCTCACTAGAACGTATTGCCTTTATCTTACAATTTCAACTTCTCAATGATTGCTACCAACTACAATAAATCTGACTGGAAGAAACTGCAATGGGAAATATTCAGAAAACCACTGCCTTGGGTATTTGGGGCAGAAAAAACCAGCACCACAAACACCAAAACTGAGCCCAGTTACCTGCCAGGGTTTGTCTGGAGGCGATTGATAATCACCAAGGCCTCTGGCTTAAAAAACAAGACAAAACACTGAAATCTCTTATGGACAGGGCATTCCCTTATGGTGCCAAAAGGTGGGGCCCTGAGGGGAGGAAGTAGATGTAATTTTTTTCTTTTTCCTGACTGCTTACACACACACACAAACCCGACACTTATCCTTCCAGCTGAGACCTCTACATATTCAACAGCTTAAGCTGAAACCAGGGAGAAAGTCAGAAGTTGTCAGTGTGAGGAGATACACAGCAGCCACTCAGCAAGATGCCTGAAGCCTTGTCCTCGTAAGAAACCAGGTTTAAACAATCCCACAAAACCAAAGCAATCCGTGACTGATTACAAAACAGTAACGTCCTTATCTGTTTTAACTGAGTAAGACTACTGGTGCCAGAACCATACCAGAGCCAAACACCGCGGGGTCTGCTCCTGCAGCAGTACTCTGCCTCTGGCTGAGAGCCACGTGGAGCCAGCTAGGTTTGCTGGCTCAAGGGCTCTACTGGAGTTTGGCTGCCTGCACTCAAGGCCAGCTCCAACATGGTGCAGGTGCATGACCCAAGAAGCTGGGAGAAGCCTTGACTGAGGCTCCTCATATTGCTCTGGAGCTCCAGCACTCAGCCCCACCAATGCTGCAGTTGTGCGCAGCCATTTTCCCAGCCAAGCCTGTCCCACCAACCCAACTCCCTGGCTTGACCTTGAGTCTGCCTCGGCACTACGGCCCAGCCGGTGACCACCAAGCACAGCTGACCCTGGCTACCATCCCCAGACCTGCTTGGCTCGGCTTGCTGGCACACAGAGGGCCTGCACCCTGTCTGGCAGCCCCACGATGCCTCCCCACCTCACCCCATGGGGCAGAGCTCCTCCTTAGCGGCTTGTTGCCGTTCAAGGCTTCCTCTATGCCTGGTGTTTCCTCACTCTCCCTAACAGCAGCTTTGCCATGCTGAAGTATAAAGACAACATTATAGGATAGGATAGGGCTGGGGTTTGGCCCTGATTGCTCAAGGACTGATCTGCCCTTTCAAGCTGGTTATTGGCTTTACAGCGATGGATGTCAGTTTGCTGCTCACACAGCTGAGACCTGCTACCAACAGATCAGAAGCAGTTGAGCACCTCCCCTTGCTTACTGGTTTGCATTATTATGACTAATTGAAAAACTAAATAATTGCAAATTGACATTACTGAGGTAGCAAGCTCGTTGTGCAAACTGAACAAAAAAAAACCAACTCGCATCAAAACCCAGTCATAATTTCCAAACTCTGGCACTCAGAGCTAAAGCACCTTGCGGCCACCTCAGATTTACCTACCAATTTCACCACTTCAACATCAGGATCTTATTTCAAGAGGGTTTTTTGGTGGTTTTCTTTAATTTGGGGTTTTTTTGACAATGTTTTTTCTTTAGTCTCCAATTTCCATCTTGATTATCAGAGGAATCTCCTAGAGCGGAGCAATTTAAGTAGATGGTTATATCTGTACTCCAGTACTCTGCACCTTGAATACACTGTGAGCAATAGGGCCAGAGGTCAAGTGTTTTTATAGTTACCTGCAAAGCTCAGTCATTTTTAAATAATCTCCCTTTCTCAAAGCAGTAGTGATTTTTCTGGATTTTCCTAGGAAGGAAGGGTCAGAGATCATTTAATGAAACACAGACGAGGGTGCCAGGGCTCAGTGACAACCTCTGCGGCCAACCTCCTCTAAAACCTTGAGCACATTCCACCACGGCTCTGGGGTCAGCTGGACTGAGAGCAACTGGTCTTTTCTCCTTATTAAGTGCTGGACTCAATGCACGCTACCCGATTTGCTTGTAAACATCCAGCTACTAACAAAATTAAAACCAAAATCTCAAAACAACTCATTGCCACACGTGCACTCAAGAGACCGTGCTCAGAAGAAGATTAACGTTTCAAAACTAAGCTCTCAGGACTTGAGGCGCGCTGGCATCCAGGTTGCCCATGCAATCACATTTGAGCCCTCTGGTGCATGCACTTAGGATACAGTCTTTAATTACTGAACTGCTTTCACGGCCAACCCTTCATTCAGTATTCAGTTTCACATGCTCACCCAAGGAAGAGCAATTCAGTCTCCAGTTTTACCTTCCTGGGTCAGAATGCGGCCATATGCATTATTTAAGGAATACTGTTAAGTCCCAGCTTGGCATACAAAAATTCTTAGCTTTGTTGGCAGCTTTCCTGTGGCATTTAGAATTAAGCACCTGCATATTTCTGAAGCAAGGTTATTTCTTTTCAATGCCTGACATTCTTTTGGTCCTATCAGTATTTCAGTATTCCCACAATATATTTCACTATTGATAACAGTAATGATTCTGTATCAGTCAAAAAGTCAATCAAGAGCTACTGCTTTATTGAAACTGCCAGCCTTCTCTATAAACATGGCCTTCAAATAAATAGAGACTATCAATCAACATTCACATACTCAAGCTACTTCCAGTACAAAACCAGAAACCGTATACCCAGGAGCTATATATAACATGGGTAGATATTATGCAGAAAATATTTCAAATTCCATAAGTAGCTGATCTCACTGAAAAAATAGACGACTATCAACAGTCTTACTGCCCTGGGATATGTAACGTGTGCTTCAAGGAAGGTAATTCAAAACTGATTAATAAGTTGCATTTTTAAAAGACAAAATAGAATAGCTGCATGGGTAATGTACCTAAAACCTGTAGTAAGAGTCTTAGCAGTGACTTACTGCCAAAAAGTACCGAATTACAAACATCTTGCAAAATATTATAGCAGCACTGTAGTTGTTTGTATCTGTTACTCTAGTTCTCCCGATAGAGAGGTATCAAAAGAATGAAGAAATAAAGTTCCATCTCTTTTTGCATATCCAAGTATTCAAGACAGTACGCAAGCACACCAGCTCATTGCCATTTCTTCTTATCAAGAGAGGCCAGCAAACCCATTCTTGAGAAAACAGGAAAGCATACTTAAGTGAGATTAACTTGACACTTTTCTCCACTACAATTTTAGGAATAACAATGGAGGATCCCACACAGTAGGCATTTCTTTTAAATTGCAGATGTATGACTTAACAGAGAATACCAAAAAGTACAAATAGTCATTTGAGTTCAAAAAGCACAATAGTTGTACTGTTACCCTTCTCTATACAACAGCTTCAGAATATTCTCAAGAGATAAGTAACTTTACATGCTTGATTTTGTATTTCTTGTCCACTCAAAATTCCTACAGATGTAAACGGGAAACCTAACCAGCAAAGGCAGCAAATTATTTTAGAACAGGTTCTAATAATAGTTTGCTTTAGCATCAGTCTGCAACACAGTGCCCTAAACTCTGAAGAATAACTCTGTGATAAACACATGTGTACGTGTCCACGCCTGCACATCGACTTGCTGTACAGACAAGCCAGAAAGCAGGAGAATAAGTGGCAAGTACATCTTACCGTACAAACAAATGCCAAAGAATCTTTCAAGAGAATTAATGCCTTCTGAGAAAAGAAACTGACTTTTCCTCCACAAATCTAATCAAGAGTCAGTCTGTCATACTTACCAATATTTTATTATCCACTTTATCTCCCTTCGTTTCCAGCTTTACTTTCTTCTTGACAGTAATTTTGATTTTCCTCCCAATAACATCCCTGACGCTTTCTGAAATAAAAGAAAATACCTTACTTAAATACCTTCAGTGACACCATAAGAAGGAAACAGACACCAGAGTCAAGTTTTTGGGGAGACTCGGAGCCATGTTGTTCAACTGCTTGTGCTCAGGGAAGCCTCACGCACACACACCAGTACTAAACGCAACCTAACACAAACGCAACCTTCACCAGTATGTCATCTGCACACTAAGTTATGTCCACTATGATAGGATTATCGATTTCGCATGCCAGGATTTTAAACATAATTTGCTATTTCTTTCCGGCGCTATTTACACATCAAAAGCATTCCCAAGACAAGCCCTAGCACCGCTTAGTTCTGCTCTGGGAAAATACAACAAATTCTTCACTTGCTATTATTTGTACCTGAAAAGTTGGCTAAAGCCAATTAGCTTCTTGCATTGCAAACATTTTAGCCTATTGTTGTTGACATCAGGGAAGCTAAACAGGTCAGGTAATGGAAAAGCCACTGTCCGTACACATTTTGCAGTCTACATGATTGAGTCGCAAAGCAAACCCAGCAGACTTTTGATACCGACACCTGGCAGCTACGCAGTGGATGCTGTGGAAGGCAACGCTGCTCTGGGTCCAAGTTCAAATGGCAACGTAGCCACCTCATGGTGCCAACACTAAAGTTACATTAATTACCATAATATTTTAATACATATGTGCATAGATATGTACATGCAGTCAGTGCCAAGTACCCAATGACCCAGCCTTTCCCCTAAACGTTTGCACTCTGGCCTGAAGGGAACATATACACAGGGAACAATGTCAGAAAGCTGCTGACACTGATGTAACTGGGAGATAAACAGAGGAGTTCATCTAGAAGAGCCAATTTGGCACCTTCCGTAAGTTTCACTCCCCAGCCCCCACAGAAAAGGAACAAGAAAGACATCTTTCAAACACATTAACCTATTTCCAGCACTGCAACAGGCATCTGTAAAGGGCAAGTTTCCACCCTCTCCAGACACATACACTTTGCCCCCTGCAACGCTGAAGTTTAAAGGCTAAAATTGAAGGTAATGGGCTCTTCCTGAGGTTTTTATAGTGCTCTGTATAGCACTTTTCTGCACAGTTTCCAGCCTGTAGCCAGAACACATTAGCACAAACAACACACCATTTATTGAGCCTGGACATTTAGCCCAGGACACAGCTCTCTGCCTGCAGGGCAGGAGGGTGCGCAAGCCAGAAACACGCCTGGTCAGAGCGACTCTCCACCAGAAAGAGCACTTTCTGCAGAATCGGCATGTTTTCCCCCGGAATTTTAGTTTTCCTATCAGGAAACAAAAGCTCCTCGGTGGCAGTGGCTTGCCCGGCGAGAAGCCCGCCCCAAGCCACGGCAGCCCCATGGCAGGCGGCCAGCGCGGCCAGTTCCCCAGACAACCACTTGATCAGGAGCCAGGCTGCGAGTTCCCGAGCAGCCAGGTAAGCAAAGCCTGGGGGAAAGTACAGCCTGATGTGAACTGCTTTCCCAAGGCTTCATGTCCCATGGGTAATGCCTAATTCTGGTCTTCCTGCCCCTGCTTGGGAACCCATAAGCAAGCTGACCACGCAGTCTTTTCCATGAAGTCCTACCTCCTTGCAGAAGGAAAGGTAGTGCTGATGTCTGCTACTTAACCTCCACCCCCAGCCTCTGCCTTTCAGTTTCTTCTCTCCCACAGACAGCTCAAAGTTCCTGCATCCAGCAAGGGACTTCCTCCTGAGGAGCCGGCAGGGGCAGACCCGCTTCCCCTCGCTGTCCCACAGGTCCCACACAGCAGCACTGTCAGGAACTGCAGCCTCTCAGCTCCAGCGTCCCTACTTCAGCAAGCCATAGGAGAAGAAAGGGCTTGTTACCCCAGACTCTGCAAAGAGTCAGGATGTCAGCCCCCTCCAAGGCTCTGTCTGCCAGAAAGGGCTAGAAATGCTGCGTCAAAGAGCAAAGATTTAGATTTCACAGATTTTTCCTACATGACACATTGGTGGCAAGTGGATCTGCAAAGTAGTTTTTCAGATTGAGAAATGCAAATACCACATTAAGGCTCATGTTTTCAAGTGCTCATTCATTTTTAACGCTGGAAAGCATGAGTGCCCACCTTCAGACACCTGTACCTCAGAGGAATCCAGGTAAGCCAACAGTAAGAAAGGGTTTTTTTAATAAGACTGTGACCTACTAGACCTGGCAAAGGTCACACGGGAAGTGAGTAACAGAACAAAACCTGCAGCTCAAACACTTCTACTCCCAGTTTGATCTTCACACTCCAATGGCTGTTGAGGCACATCCTTTCATCCTGCTCTGAAAACATAGGGTTACTACAAAAAGTCTATTTAAAAGGTTAAATTGTAACATGCAGACACCAAAGCACTGCTAGAAATCAAACCGATCTACATGAACAGATCCACATGCCCCAGAAGAGCCCTTGACAAAGCAAGGTGAGTGGGTGCAGGGCACAAGGGCTGGGGGGTAATTCTTAAAATTGCCCAAAGCCACCAGAGGAAGGAGTGTGTGAAGATGCTCACTTCGCTCTTCCCCATCTCACCTGTGACGCTGGGGTACAGTGCAGATCCACAGTGAGTAGTACCATGTATTACCCCTCAAACATGCCTGGCCATTTAAAAAATGTTCATGGCTTTGACCACAGCTACTCCCAGCACACTCCCCAGCTGACCACCTCTTACTGCTGAGCTACAGACGGAAGCAAACCCCATGGTTCGCACACTAAAAGGACTGCAAAATAAAGCTATTTTGTCTACACTGAAAAAAATTCTGTGGCAGTGCAGCCATCCTTGCCGATTTTTACTGGTATTTGATCCATGCTAAAGCCTGCTGCCACCCGGGGGGCTGGCCGTGACACCAAAGGAAACGCTCCCATGCAGATGCTGGTAAGGTTCGAGGGACTGGACTCAACGCCATGAGCACCTCCTCGCCTGACAAATTTCTGTTTCCATCTGTCGCTAAGGCAACACTTCAGATCATCCGAATGTCGGCGAGATCCTCAGATCTCTCTTCAACAGGCAAAGCTGCAACTAAACCGAGGAAGTTTGGCCTGAGCAAGGTGGCCGAGGACCAGGCCTGGAGCACCAGAGCTGCTGCCCCAGGGACGGCGGTTACCCACGGACCTGCTAGTGATGGAAAGCTCCCCCTCGCCGATCCCGGCGTTTTTCGGGACCTCAGCACCCCCCGCAGCGCTCCCCGCGCAACGCGGGGGCTGGGCGTGCGGCCGGGAAACTTCAATCGCCAGTGCCCCCGCTGCCTCGCAGGGAAAGGAGTCCCGAACTACGCAGAGCCGGGGGAGCAATAAAAAGCAACGAGCGGAGCCTCAGCTCGGAGCCGCAGCCCGAGGCGCTCGGAGACCGGCACGGCCGGGCCGGGCGTCCCGGCGGCAGGGGCCGCTTCACGGTGCTGCTGCCCGCCGGCAGCCCCCGGGGCGGTGGCACGGT
>VZRW01009525.1:135453-214778 GCA_013398125.1 Aegotheles bennettii | reverse complement strand
GCCGCGGGTCCGGCGGCCCGGCCCGGTGCCCGCGGGGTCTCTGGGGCAGCACCGGCTCTGCCCCACAGGCCCCTGCCTTCCGCAGCCGTGCCCTCGGGCTCTGCTCCGCGGGCTCCTGTCACTGCCCGGGGTGCGCGGTGTCGGGGGGGCCTGGCAGTGCCGGCCCCGCCGCCCGGCACAGGGATCGCCCAGGCGGGATCGCTGCCAGCCCGGGGAGGGGTAACCTTCGGCCCGGGACTCGTCTGCCTCTCCCTCGCTCCCCGCCTCGTCTCACAGGGGCGGCAGCCGCTCCGGCACCCGTTCCAGATAAGGCCCTCGCTGGGGCTGCTCAGCGAGCGGCTCATGCGGGGAGCGGGGGACGAGGGGCGGCTGGGAGGGAACCGAGCGCCTTCCCCCGGCCCAGGGGCACCGGCGCGGCCGGCAGCGCTCGGCTTGTTGCGCTTCACTGCTGAGAATCTCCGCCGTGGTGACAGCCCCATTATCAAACGCGGCACGCAAATGCCTAACTGCGCCTATTAAAACCAGGAGAGAGAGGCGCTTATTGGATGAGGGCGAAGGATGAGGCTTGGCAGCTCCGGGAATCCTTCGGCTTGCTTCTGGTAGCGATGCCTGGTTTCAAGGAAAGGATCATTTCCACTGCAGCAGGACTGCGATTGGCCGCCCTCCATCCTAAAAGGGTGGATTACTGTGTAAACCTCCTGTTTCAAGCACTCTGCAAGTGAGTGAGGGATCTGGGCGATCAAAGTCATTGATCTCTAATTAGGGAACCTGAAATGCATTCGGTGAGAGCAACAGTGTAAATCCAAGAAGAGTTATTTTGCTGGTGCGATAGTGCTGCACTCTGCATCTCAGGGACTACTGCATACCCTGGTCTTCAAAAGAAACATGAGTAGCGGTTTGAAATCGGTGTGACTTGTCGAACAATTTTATTACGACTCCCCATGACATCAACCAGCTCTCTGAATAATTTTAGAGATTATTTTACCAACATAGATACGATTGTGGCTGCAATTTGCTCTCTTTCCAGGTGGCTGTTTACATGTAACAAACAAGGACATCCTTAAAATAAACAAAAAGCAAAGATATTAGTAAAAGAATATAGTAAAGAAGCTGTGTGCTTTTAATATATAGCCATGTCAACCAAATCTTATCTGGATACATATGTGTGTATATATATAATGCACTGTACTCCTCTGTTGGCAGTCCTCTGCTCTCTTTTCCTCACTGTATCTGCATCCTTTTCTGATGTGTGCTGAACACCTGGTGACCTCTTCCTTCACTTCCTACCAATCTTCCCTCAGAGCTCAGCAGAAAACTGTGTTTCATTCTTGCTTTACACACGCAAGCTTACTTCCACTGAGGAACACGGGCATCTTACAGCAGGAACTGAAAAAAGAATTGAGAAGTCCACTTCTTTTCTAACGCCCAGGAGGGAAAAATCAGATTATTACACCTGCAGAAGAAAGGCTGTGTAATTTCATGCAATTACTCCTGTATTGAGTCTAATGCCCTGTATTCAGCTGAAACTTCCAGAAAGACATCTTCTCTGCCATCACTATTCACCTGCTCTGCAAAAAATTTACATTTTTTGGCTCTATCACTGCTTATACATGAATCACTAAACCACTGCACTGTTTCTGTCTGAAATAGTATTTGAAGCATGGACCTTGCTTCCTTGGCTGCTGCCAGACAACCGCAGGCCTCTCAGCATGCATCAGCTGCAAAACCGATGTGTTCCTTCCAGGCCTGCCTGCCTGCAGCATTCTGCTGGGATACTGCTAGCACCTCCTCCCTCCCTGTTTCCTACCACACGAGTTGGCCAGCACAGTGAGGCCAGGATGTGTAAAGGGGGAGAAAAAAAGGGGATGAATGATGGCAGCAGGCAGGGCTTTTTTGGTTTGTTTTGTGTTTTTTTAATCAGCAGCTCTACAGGCTAATGAAGTAGCACTGCCAAGGCTACTGTATAATTCCTGGTTTGGAGCCTAGGAGTCTGAATCTTGTTCAAGGCAGGGAAGGTACAGACTGAGCTCGGGTGAATTAGTGCCCCCAAGGTCAGGTTCAATCAGCAAAACGCATCGTTTCCCCTTCATTTTTCCCTAGAGAGGAGGCAGGACATGATTGCACTGGCAAGCTGCTTCTTCCTGCTCCTCCAGCTACAGCAGTGCCTAGTTATTGATGCTTTTACAGTGTCAGCCTGGTATGTGAAAAGAAGGGTGTTTCCAATCCTAACGGTCCACCTCCCAGCACAGAGAGGACTGGACCACCTTCCCAGGGATCCAAATCAACTCCCAGAGCCTCCCAAATGAAGACTCTTCCTTGCAGCCCACAGGCAAAGCCACACCATGCAGGATGCTGGCTTTGTAAGGAGCTGTGATTTTTGTCCTTTCCTGGTGACCCTTGCTCTCCACTAGTCACTTCAGCAGGGATGCAACTGTCACAGACATCTGCCCCAGCAGCAAGGCCACCTGAAGAAGTTCTGGCCCCACGCCCCAAGCCATCCTTACCCGCTTGCAGCTGTTCACCCCTTTCCACATTGTGCCAGTGGGAGAAATCGTGATGACGTGTTGTAACCTGAATCAGTGAAGGGGGTCAGAAAGGGGATTTTTGCCATTTCAGTAATTGAATTTTAATCATCTTTTATCCTTCCTCACCCGCCAATAAGAGGTCAGGAAAACACGGATGAGGAGAACAGAGATGTCTGAGTTAAACTGGGATAACTGGGGCAAATTCAGCTGGATTTCCTGCCTGATCTCAGCGGCATTGCGTAACTCTTGGGTGCAGCTCATGCCCTGAGCTGCTCCCGAGCAGTGCTTGCTACGTTAGCAGGGCCTCCTAACTTCATGTTACATGCACTGGTGCGAATGATCACAACTTGGGTGCTGTAGCTAGGATCACACCCCAGTCATAGCACAGCATTGCGTGTCACGCACGCAGCAGGTACATGGATAATAGAAAGAGGCTACGTTGTCTTCTACCAGAGCAGAAGATCTATGAAGTAATTTTAAAAGTAATTCAAAGGGTAACCGATTTGGCTGCCACAAAAATGGGATTTGTGTGGTTTTGTCGCAGATATTTTTTCACTAAAGGCCATTCATGTTGTAGTTTTTGGCATGACAGAAACGCTGATGAGTGTAGTGGGCTGGATGGTGTGTGAGTCAGATGGCTGCAGGGAATGTTGCAGCACCCACAGTTTATACTTAACTGACAGTAACAGAGCAGGGGGGAACCGGGAGTCATTTGACATAGAAGGGAATGCGGGTGGGAAGTGTCCTCAGAACGGCAGCCTTCATGCATCAGAGTAACCATTAACTACATGAAGTAACTTTTGAGGAACTTCTGACTCTGTCTCTTCCAGGTTGCTATATTATCATGGCACCTCACAGCACATATTGACATACAGTGTAACATATTCCCATTTTCCAGCCTGATTGTTGCCTTTGTTCTCCTTCTCAGCCTAAATACTGCCTTCTCCTGCAGATAAGGCAGGTGTCAATGTGAGTAGGTACCAAGCCATGCAGACTGTCTTAAGATAGGCTATATGTAGTCTCAACTGCTGCATGTCCTCCTTGCCAACTTCTCTGCCACTTGGATTATGGCTTTAGCACTGAAGAATCTGTCTTTTTTCCTTAGTCTGATGTCATCAGTATTACGATGTGATCCACAGTACGATCCTACTCCTGCTGAAGCCAGTGGCAAGATTCCCAGCAGGTGTTAGACCGTCATTCAAGTCGAATTCTGAAGTAATCCTGCTGCAGAGCAGCATCATGGTGGGAGAAACCAGACAATCCCATCTGATTTGCAAAGCTGCCTTGCTGCACGTGCAGAAGCTCAGAACTTCTCATGAAAGACGTGACAGAAAGCAGCTCTAGATATAAACGACCCAGTCACATTTCTAAGAACAAATTCGAACGGGTGAATCCTTCCCCAGCTCTGACTTTGCAATGCCACAGGTACTGTCTACTGCCCTGTTTGAATGCAGACAGAGTGGGGGCATACTGTCTCATATCCCACGATACTAGCCAGTCAGGCATCTCCAAGAGTGATATGGTTTAAGGAAGTGTTACTTTTCAGTTACAGGGGTATTTTAAAGACCAAAAGGCAGCTAATCAGCCACTCTGGAGGTGTGTGAAGCACAGTTAAGACACATACTTCCAGTCATGCCTGAGCTCAGAAGTTCATGAGGCCTACCCATCCATGGCAGATCTGTTTTCACTCAGCCTAAAAATAATTGATAGCATTTCTGATTTTGGACTCTCTCTGGTTTTTTTTTGTTTGCTTGTTTTAATTTTTATCCAATAATTATTTTTGTGTTCATTGTCTGTATTTGGTGATGCCATATTTGGGCCCCTCACATTGATCACATCTGTTCAGAAACCTGTAGATTTTCCAGGACTTAGGAATGTTTTGACATGAAACATTCTATGATTCTATGAAAGGAGCAGAAAACAAGTAACTAGGTAATTGCACAGTAATAAGTATGTCTTATATTGCTGAATGATTGGATGCCTGCTTTAGGTTTCACCAGTTGAGACAAAACTGATAGGGAAAAACGCATGTCCTCCATCAATCGCTAGTTTGGGAAAGGAAATGACACACTTGTAAGTATTCTCCTGTTGTTATCCATGACTGAGTCTTTTCAAACCCTTCACTCTGGGTTGATGTATGTTCTGATGATTATTTCAGTACCCCGCACAAAAAACCTTATTTTGTCTTGATTTTAAATAGGGTGAATATAAATGCAGCAGCAAAAATGTATATTTTGATAAGGCATACTTTGGTGGTAGTGTTAAAAAGAGAATTACAAAGAGCAGCTGATGCCTCATGAAAATCTTAATAAGAAAAATCTATTCAGAATAATTCTGGTTACTCTGCTGTATTATTATATCATCTATTTCCATATTCCTTTTCCCTCATTCGTTTTTAGCAGTCATATTTGCATAAAACCAGGATCATTGTTTCTTAAGAGCTCATCTGCTCCTGCTTCTTAGCTCTCACATGAAAGCATAATCCTCTGCACATCCCATCGCATTTAGTTAGACACTGTTATAATTTTTATGACTTCAGATGTGGAACTACGGAACAAAAGCGGACAATTCCTGAACACGCAGCCTAAACTGGCATCCTGGTTTTCTCTGTTCTGTACCAGGCATTACTAGCAACACGTGGAATACACTTAGCAAGATACTGAATGGAAATGTAGTATTTTAAAGCATTTAAAGCAGGTATGAGAGTATTGCAGCTCCTCAGCTCACCTGTATTTAAGTCAAGGTGCACAATTTTTAGGGTCTGGGAAATCCCATTTCTCCTCTACCAGAGGCTTTCCAATGTCTCAGAAAGCCTCTTTTTCTTACCATTGACTCCAACTTAATAAAAAAAAAAAATGCCTTGATTGGGTTCCTGTCAACCCCACGAGATTAACAATCCCTTGGAATCGAGTTTGTGAGACATGCTCTGTAGATATTATTTCCACTGTCTGACATAACTGACGAAGAAGACAGATTTTCATTGTGGCCAGTGAAGCAAATGAAATTAACCCATACAAAAATAAATCTGGAGTAGTTTTGACCTAACTTTCAAACTGAACATTATTCTCTCTCCCCTTTTTAGAAGTTTGAGCTTCTCTCTTGGCCTTGACTATTCTTACTGCTTCCTCCCCAGAAACTAACAGCCCTTTAATCAATACCAGTATCTTTCATTCAACCTAGCAAGCTCTTCTGCAAAAAATGTGTTCTTTAAATCTCAAAAAGCTTTCTCAGAAGCAGCACATTCTGGAGAGGTCAGTGACTGTGTGGTTTGTCAACAACAGCCTTTAAGAGAGTGTGCTAAGTCTAAGTGGCAAGACACGTAACCCTCCAGCTCACATCATGATAGCCCGAGAGACAAGGCAGAGAGTTTGGAAAGTGTGGAGGAAAAGTTATCTTGGACTATACTGTGAGAGCAAAATAAGTTGAATATATGGTGACTGAAGAGAAGACTGGCAGTAATCACAGGTGAAACTTAAATAATAAAAAGCTTCCTAGCTACATTGAGCTACCAACCTTTTGAATTTCAGCCATCTTTAGGAAAAGACTTGGATATGGCTAAGGCATGCAGGAGTCTTCTCCTTTCACACAGAAGATCTGAACTGATATGGGCTGTGGCAGCGATATTTTGTATGGTACTTCTGCTCCCTCTGCACAAGCTTTTTCCTGCAAAGAAGCCTGCATAATATAGCCTGAGAACATGTGCCGGTTTGTGTTGGTAAACCATCTACAGAGCACTGACTGAATGGTGTTCAAGACCAACACAGTGTTGGTCATTTTCACACATCAGAGTACTGCCAGGCTTGTTTCAGTACTGTTTTGGAGGATTCACTTTTTTGTCCTTAGGCTTGTACCCCCCTTGCAATATCCACACTTTTCTCTGGCTTCAGGAGAGCTCTATGTGAGGATGAGATCCTTCTAGAGGATCTCCTTGCCATTTCCATAGTGTCTAGAGTTGTCCTAGATGTTTTGTAAAACAAAGTAAGGAACATCAGTCATCCCTGGACCACTTATGAAATTTTACAAATAACATATAGAGGAATTAGCAAGCAGGGAAAACGATGTGAGCAAACAGCAAGAATATTCTAGCTGCATGTCCCTAATGCAAAACAACATCAGATGTGATATTGCAATGCAATAGGAATTTGCTGGCAAAATGAGATTGCCATTTCCGGGGCTGGCCATAACAGGATGTTAACATAAGGGTTGACTAACACAGCAAAGTTGAGGTCACACCAGTTTTTCTAGATGCGTATATGTCACCAATTATTTGGAGAAAAATAGTTTAAAAAGTGATGCTTTTCAGGTTCAAATCATCACTTTTCAGACCTGAAAAAAATTTTCTGTGCAATGGGATTATTACCAACACACACAACTTCCTTTCACCTGCGTACATGCATATGTTCCTCTGAGGAGATTTGCCTCCACATATGGCCATTTACTCAATCTTGCTGAAAAATAGTATCTTTAGGCTAGTAATTCCTATTTCTAATTCCTGAGGTGGCTGGTATTTGGGGGAAACAGCCACCACCAAACCAAATGTGGTGAGAGGTTCTGGTTTGCTGAAGGAGCAAGAAACAATTCTTGACATTCATCATGGCCCTCAGGGTACCTCAGGGAAGCCCAACAACAACCGACTGGCCTCACCTTACACTCCAGTTAGGTGTTCTGCTCCCCAGCAAAGGAGAGGTAAAATTCACATCAGTAGCTTTAAAAAAGCAGGAAAGTGGGAGAAACACCACCACACCATGTGTGTGAAGATAAGGGCTGTATTTCTATTAATAAATTGACTGGCCCAGTGACATTGTTGAGTGATGATGACCATGGGGTGGCTTGTATCTGTGCTAATGAGCTCCCTTAGCCATCAAAGGGGTACATGGAGCACCTTAGTCACTATACAGTGATGAGTTGTTGTTTTCTAGGTGACACTTGGCAGGCTCAAACCAGGGGACTGCTTTTTACTGCAGATGTTTGCTTTTCAGGGGTTGGGTATGTTTCCTGGCACAGTTTGTTTCTCGAGTATGGACTTAGCCTGAGCAGGCTCTGCTTCTCCTCCCCTGCATGATAAAGGGTGCTCAGAGGACTTCTCCAGTACAATGAAATGACTGAACATTTTGCTGCAGAGGCAATGACCTCAAGCCAGCATTGCCAAAGGAGCACTTTGAGATCAGCAGAAGGAAAAACACTTCTAAAATTCCTGATATAAGCCACAAATATGAGCAGGTCACAGAAGGAAAGCCTGCCTTGCAATTCTATGGTGTGCCATCAGCAAAACCAGCCTAAGATGTTTCTGCTCTCCCTACTGCCATATTTCATAGTCCTTGACTAGGTGTACTGGTTTTGACTGGGTCAAAGTTAATTTTCTTCATAGCAGCCCATATGGTGCTATGTTTTGGGGTTTTGATGAAAACACTGTTGATACTATGAGGATGTGTTAGCTGTTGTGAGCAGTGTTTACACAGCATCAAGGCCTTCTCTGCTTCTCACATTGCCCTACCAGCAAGTGAGCTGGGGGTGGGCAAGAGGTTAGGAAGGGGAGACAGCTGAGACAGATGGCCCCAATTCACCAAAAGAACATCTCAACCCATCCCATCCCATCCCATCTCATCCCATGTTGTGCTCAGCCTTAAAAGCTAGGGGGTAGTTTTCCAGGGCTGCTGTTGCTTGGGGACTGGCTGGGCATCAGTTGGCTGGTGGAGAGCAATTGTGGTTTTTTGCATCACTTGTTTTTCTTACTTTTGTTGTTTGTTTGGGTTTTTTTCCTTTTTTTAACTTACTTATTAAACTATATTTATCTCAACCCACGAGTTTTCTCACTTTTGCCCCTCCTATTCTCTTCACCATCTCATGATGGGAGGCGGGGGGGGAGGAAGGGGTTAACCCACAGCACTGGGCCATTACAGCTCTTTGCAGGGCTGTACTGTAAACCAGGTGAGAAGATCCAAGTGAAAAGCAAGTCAGTATATCATGATATTGAGATCATCCTCATAAAGGGCAGGTGCTCCAGAAAAACCACAGCCGATACTTTAACTTGCTGTGAATGCTTTAGATTACTTTTCCATTTCTCTAATCTCAAATCACCATTGAAAAGACCACACACTTGCTGAATGTATTTTATTTGAAAAGAATTACCCACATACTTATTTAGAAAATAAACAGCGATCTGTAAAGCACAATTTTATGAATAATTATTTGCAGTTTCTAATCTCCAGCTACATTTTGATCTCAGTTACAGATGCCTCCCAGCTAGGAAAGCAGAAACAAGACTGCATTGTTTAGGCCAGAACATAAAGATGGGAAATAGGGAACTACATGGCTGATGATAACAATCACAATTGCAAGCTGCACTTTTCAGTCAGTGGTGTAGGTCAAATGGTATTATTTCTGTTCCCCCTCTGGATTATTTACATAATAATCTAGCACAACAAGAATGGTGTATTTCACAATCAGCCTGAAGTTTGCTTTTAGCATATGAGTGCCAGTTTTCATCAAGTTCAAGTGCTCAAATGATCTCTGAAAACAATTATGAAATGGTTGCTTCCCAGTGGACTCAAAATCTACTCATGAATTTGATTAGAGATTTTTGGAAGCATTTTCCCCAGTCATCAGCCATGGCTGTCATTTTCTCTAACACAAATAGATCAGTGTATTATGATTATGTGTAGTAAAACAAAGTGGTGTCAGGGATGAGTTTGTATTTAACTTTTTTTATCTTCATTTCAACGAAAGGATACAGTAGCATTTAGCAGTCTTCAGCCTGCCCTTAAGTGGTTAATTTACTGTTCAGAACAGGTTTTTATTACTCTTTCTTTCTTTCTTTCTTTCTTTCTTTCTTTCCTGCTTCACTGCACACAAGCTAGTCTTTTTTTTTTCCCTGCAACTTGATGCTTTTGGTTCCTTTCACCGTGTATTATCTGCTGCTGGCAGTAATCTTAGCTCTTCAACTGACAGCAAAATTATGAGGTGCTCAATACAAGATGACAATTTTCCTTCCCTCATTCTAATTCATTTGCGCCACCATCAAGGAATCAGCGTCATCTTTTCAACTCCTTAACAGCTCTCTGCTGATAGAAAGCATTAGCTCCCCATTCTTCAGCAAGAAGTCAAAAACTATTTTTGTTTTGTAACAACCCATCAAATTTTGTGTTCTGGAAAATTCCATTGCTCCCCAATGTCAAATACCTAGGCCATTGCCTCAGCTGGCACACAGAGGGAGAGGAGGGCTTGGGGTTGCTGTGAGATACCAAGTGGCACAGGCAGCCAAGAGTCTTTCCTAGAGGGGACTGTGGTCTACCACTGGCCTTGCTGGCTTTATTGCTTTTTTTTTTTTCCACTCCTAAGAAAGCCTCTTTGTTTCACTGTGAACATAGAAGCTCCTGGCACTGCTTTACTGGCTTTAAAAAAGTGATAGCAAAATGTTGCTGTAGGCTTTCTTGAAGGGCAAAAGTATCTGGTTTTACATGTTACCAGCCAAGTCTGTGTAAAATCCTAGCAGAGACAAGACCTACCTCACTTGATGCAAATAGTAAAAGTCACCTCTGTAACTTCCACAAAGTGTTCATACTGGCTTGATACACACCATCATGTGGCCAGTAAAAAATTTTAACACACTATGTACTTCAATAGGAAAAAATACATACTTGCACTATTTCTGTTTATGTGGCGTAACTTTATCAAGTTTTCTGTACAGGTGAGCTTATCTGGGTAGGGAAGTGAGTTCCTTCATCCCCAGGCAGTTTCATAGCAGGAAACTTTGGTCAGTGTTACACATATGCTCATTTATTCAGTATAACAGAAGCCGAAAACCTTTGTCAGACAACTTGTATTCAATTGTTCAGTGAGCACAGTTGTGTTTCTGATGGGTGTACAGGCAGATTACAAATTCAACCTTAAATCTGCCTGGTGGCAGACGGAGGGGTCTGTAGAGAGTGAGGGGCTGCACTGGCCCCACCAAGGTCCCCAGGCATTGGAGCTGAGCTGGGCTCAGCAGCTCAATCCAAGGCAGTATGAAGCTGGCAGTGCTGCTTCTCATGCTGCAAGCAGACAGATGGTCCCGGGTTTTTCCCACCTCTCTTTCAACTAGACCACAAATGGTAAAACTTGCAATGACTCAAAACTAAAATATGGAGAACAAGAGCTGGAAACAATCTCGTTAAAAATATCACAAACAGTAAGTATACAGTACAGTGTACATACTGCAATATTTGCAGATAGGACTGGGAGGAAGCAGAGGTGGCAAACTATGATTTTGGGTGAAAATAGAAGTTGAAGAACTAATTCAGCATCCATTTCAGCACAGTCAGGGCCCTGACAGAGAAACCAGCAGGACTCCTGGGCTCTGCAGCAGTGATAGCAGAACACCTGAAGAACAGGGTTTGGAGAAGAAAGAGAATCCTGTTTGTTTGTGGGAAGAGACAGACATCAGAGAAAATTCAATATTTTGAAAATGTTGAGGAGATCCAGCTTGCTTCTACCCCAGATGCAAAAAAGAGCAGCCACAATTGCTATCATGCCTTCATCCCACCTCAGGGAGCATTGGGGGGCTCTCCAGGGGGGGAGGTTGAGCACCTCCTCCCCTTGGCTGAGCAGGAGCCTAACACAATCCGGGCTGCCTGCCCCTTTCCAAGGGCAGTGCTGTAGGCACGCTTCCCAGCAAGCTAGGAGCTACGCGAACCTTGATTTTATGGCTGCTGCCCTGGGAGTAGCCATATCTGTTTCCAGTTTTACATCAGATGGCATCTGAAATTAATGTTCTTTAATAAGCAGCAAAATGTGTGTTGTCAGCATCTCAGAGTGAACACAGATACAAACAGACCTTTGGCAAAGCTTGTTTATGCTTCACATGGACCTAAGAGTGTTCTTCAGATTTTGTCCTATGGCTGTCATGGATTGTTTGATTTATTTATTTAGCCGTGATTTTTTTTAAAAAAAGGGGGGGGGGAAACCGCCACAAACATAAAGACTTCACTCCTCCTCACTCTTCCCAGTCGTACACACCCGATCGACTCATTTCCTTTCTCAGCAAAGGAAGTAGGCCCCCTGTGATGCCATATCTCCAAAACAGAGAAGGCATGAGAAGTACTGAGGACAAACTGGCTAAGATCAGGAGATACCTACCTGGGGAAAAATGCTACGTCTTTAGTCAATTTTCAGAGTGCAGATGCACTAGGAGACTGCTTTTCTGTGGACGGAACAGAAAGAGTTTTCTTCTCTTTCCGGTTTTTTGCAACTCTGGAAAGTATCCCTATAGGGTGACAAAAATGCCTTCCTTCACCTCCAGCAGGCAATATGACACCATGGAACATAACTCCATGCATATTCACACATAATCTTGCTCACAGGGAAAAAGTATAGCAGAACTGAAAGAGAGAGTTCAGAATATCACTGAATTACATATGTCACATAATTTGTATTTTTCCTCTTTGGCAAACCAGTGATATTCTCTCCCACTAGCACTTGGGTGAGTACTTGAATGCAGAATGGCTGCTCCAAGTAACTGGAGTTGAGCTGGGGAATCCAGGGGGATTTCAACATCCATTAGCTGTGGTGAAAGGGGAAAATGTCTTTGCTATGTTTGAGCTGGACTATTAGTGCTCTGTTAGGATTTCTGAAGACAAAAATTCTGTTTATACAACATCAATTGGCAAGAAGGTATTTCATTATTAAAGCACTATTAAAAAGTCTGGCTATTTATCAGACTTCTAAATGGTGCTGAGCTTTTTAAAAGCCTTGCTTTTCCCTTTCTTTTTTCTCTCCTGTCACTTGCTATTCAGAATCATTAGCTGTTTCTGGACATGCCTCTAGAGCTTTCTCTTTTTTGCCAATCTTTTTCACATCTTCACGAAATAGAAGCGTGTTGGAGAGTACAACTTTTTAACACATCACAACAGAAATATTGCAGAAAAATAATAATGGAATTGAGTTTTGATGTAATCCATTAGCTATGCAGGTGCAGTTGCATATCTAATGCTACAAAGCATGCATGTGATCTCCTTACAAGATAAAAGGAGAAGGATTTGCATTTGAGGTTTACACTCATCCCTTGCATTTACTGACTTTTCAATTTCTATTTCCCTAACCGCCATTGCTCCTTGGAAGAGCCATAAATTTTGCTAGACTTCCGACTGGGAATAATACAGCAGCCATTAGTTCATTTTATGAGTAAGGATTGACACCTTGTGGCCAGAAAGTGCTAAAGGAAAAATAATCCTATTACATTTTTGGATCATCTGGGCATTCCCTATAAGGCAAAGTTTTCTTTAACCATCGTTTATTTAGCTCTTTAAAGAGTCACAGAAATATCACCGTAAGTATGGGTTTGTGCTCCTATTGCATCAACCAAGTCAGTCCTCCTGGAAGGAGCTACGTCTGCTCAGAAGCTGTTTAACATTTTGGAGCCTTTATAAAGGCTGATCCCAGCACTAGGCTATTCAGCTGCAATAGGCTCCATGTTTCCAACACTGTGTGAGGGGGGGCGTGCTTTCACACATGCTGAATCCCATGTGTAAATTTGTGGGACTTGCATATGCAACTGTATTTCTGACAGCATCCAGAGGGCATCAGATGGATCCAGCATTGCACTAGCAGAGCCATGGAAATTACATCTGACCTCCCAGCAAATCAGCTGGTGTTTCAAGCAAGTCAGCAAGGTTACCCTGCCTGGACTCTGGAGCATCCTTTTAGAGAACGTTTCCTTACTGCTTCACACAGCTTTAAAGTATTTGATATGGTCCTAAGTTCCATGAGCCAAAATCGTGTCACAAAACCCTGGCCTAACTATCCTCCTCCCTCATAGGCAACCCTCACAAAAGAGGTGCCCAGGAAGGGGTGGCAGTGTCTCCAGTGCAACGAGGCCCCATTTGACACCACAAAGAGGCAGATAAAAGGCCCTGGAATTGCAGGGACACCCCACATCCTTCCTGTTCTCCTTACCTTGCTGTGCAGGAGATGTTCCTATGTCCCAGTGGGAGATGGTGTCTTTGCCGTGGCCACAGCCAAAGGTCTGGCATGCAGATGACTCCCATGTGCCCTGACCTTCCTCACACTGGACCAAAGCCAAAAAAGGCAAAAAAAATCTATCTACTTTGTAAGATAAATCCTAGTAAGCCACACCATGTCACATGTCAGCAGCAGCAGAGGGCATCCAAGGCTGTGCTCCTTGGATGCCCTCTGCATCCAGGGTTTGCACAAGAGGTTATGCTTGGAAAGGAGGACAGAGAGCAAGACACCTCTAGATGACCAGCCCAGGGAAAACATACTGATACTGGGTTTGGGTACAATTTCAGTCGTGGACAAACCTGAAAGAGGAGGAGCCCTAGCATTTTTTAGAATAGGCCTAGGATAAGAACCAGGTATTGTTAGATTTCATGACTGAAAATCTGGGGACACTTCTTTATTTAATATGTGTAGAACACCCTAAACACTTGGCACTGCTTTCTTAGCTTAATCCTTAGAAACCTTTTAAAGCTCAGCTGGAGAGGGCCCTGAAAAACCTCATTTGATTCTGAAGTTGACCCTGATATGAGCATGGAGTTGGACCAGGTGACCTCCAGAAGCCACTTCCAACGGTAGTTTTTCTATCATTCTCTGAGTTATAGTTATCCCAGCTAGTTGTGTGACATGTCAAACCACGCCTCAGAGCAGAAATCTTTCAATAAAGTTGTGATCAGGGTCTTCACTTTGAAGAGCAGCTCAGGCCTAACTCAGTTTATTTACTTAGTGATGTAAATGCCACCGCTCCACTGGAAACACAGGATGACTGCTTTTGCAGTTTTATTACAAATATTTGGGATATAATTTTCAAGTTTCAGTTTTTGAAGTCTGGGATTTTCAGAATTTCAGGAGAAAATTAATGTGACTACAGGATTGAGGCAAACTATTTTTGAAATATGACTTTCCAGACTTAAAAATTTTTTCTGTTTTCTGGGTGACCACTGATGTGCCTTCACAGCAGTGCACTGAGTTAAAGTCTTTGATTCTCTGCAGTCGTCCCTGGAATAAGCCTAAAATATTCTTTTTATACAGTTATTTGTTTTGGAGGGGGGAAGAAACAATGCCCAGAAATGTTCCATCAGGCATACTTTTCTAAGGCAGTCAGTGAGTAGAAGCATCTGAGTCACGAGTTAGCAGAAGGGAGATTTTGTGTCAGACTACATAGTAATTTGAACCTATTCCTCTCCTACCAGTTCCCTTGAGCAACTTCAGTTTGAGAAAGCAATAGGTTAGAATACAGGTTTACACTTTTCTTTGGCATTGAATTTGACCCCGTTAGGGTCTCTATCAGCTTTACAAAGTCAGAAATCACGAAGGCAAATGACTGCACTGGGACTCCATGTAATTTTATCTGTAATAACTGCAGAATCTTTGTTTATGTCTGTTTCAAGAGGTGAGCTGCACCTTCTGACAGGATTATTAAAAAGAGATAAGAGGTAATGGAAGGTAAATAATAACTCATCTTTAAAAATCTTATTAGTAGTCTAAATGTCACCTCTTTTTCTGGTTTAAGGTAATCAGATATGTTAAAGTTATATGAGAAACCTAACCGTTCCTTATCCTATAGGATATTATCAAAAATATTGAAGCATAGTAATAATAATTTTTACAGAAATACAAAATCAGAATCCTAAGAAATAAATTTACTTACAGAAAGTCAATTGTGAAGACTCAAAACCAAACAGTTTGTGAGCTTCCTTTGTGATAGAGGAATATATACCACAGAGTTTGCAAAAGAATAACTACACAAAAGAGGTACGTAAAGTTCTGGCCCATATAGTCCTTAGCACTCCTGGAGGGTTGTGTCTGGGGCTGGAGTCACAATTGCCAAAAAGTAACTGCAAAGAGAAAGATGCAGACTAATAAAAATACAGTCAGGGCTATAGAAGAGAGCAAAGTGTTAACAATCAACACGTATTTAAAAGAATTAAGAAGAGAAAAAATATTTAGGAGAATGCTAAGTAGAGCTAAAGGCAGGAAATCTAAGATGAAATTAATAGAAGAGATGATTAAAAGAATTATCAGAAATTATATTTTAAATGAGTAAGTAAGGGAGCAGGCTTCAAAGGAGAAGACAGAAAGCAGCTCAGTAAATTTGGGAATGGATATCACTTAAAAGTACTTACTCTGGATTAAGAGACTTTTATAGTGAAACCTATTTCCTACCTAAGTAAAACATAATTACAACATCATTGTAATAAATTGTTCAAAATGTTCTCAACAGAAATAAGTCTGCTGTGTATTTTTTGGTGTTTTTTATAGGTACATCTTTTCAAGAGGGAAGGCAACAATAAAGTCATTCTGTGAGCTTCCATATGAGCTCTGCTCTCACAACAGCTCCCATTTTAGGCGTCTCCCTCTACAGAAACACAATCCCATCCACCCTGAGTTTATCCATCTGAAAAAGTTTAGCTCTCACACCTGCAAATGCCTGGTTAGCCTGAAAGCCTGGCTCAGTGAGCAGGCTTTACTGCACCAGGTAGCTGTCTGAAACTGAAAACAGGGAAGTTTAGGAAAAGATTAAGGAAACAATGGTATTGTGCCTTGAGTACAATGTTTATTTATTGACCCACAAGTGGTGCAGCTGTATTTTCAATGTTTGATGGGAAAATGCTAAGATAAATATTTCAAGAGGTATGACTGTTCCTTCTCCTGCTGTTATTCTGGGCCAGCAATCTATTCTGAAAGCTGTTTTTTGTCAGAGGTGAGCTTCCTGCAGTGTTTCTAACTCAAATCTATGTATGCAAGTGGGAAATGTTGGTTTATTTCTAAATCCTAAATATTTGATTCTTTGCAGCAAGTCCTGTATGGAGAGGGTGCCTGGGGAATAGCTGAGCCTAGAACAACAATGCTATCATCGTTACTTCAGTACAATGGTGTGCCAAGTTTATTGATGGCATAATCCAAATGCTTGAAATTGCTTCTAAAAATATTTAGTAAATACATGATCATCCAGTTGAGATTTCTGGAATGATTAATCCACTTAATTTTAGAAGAAATTGCCCACAGACCACCAAGTAAAATGCAAGGAAAAAGAATTCACTAAGATCACATACTGAATTTTAAATAATTACAAAGAAAATATTGTGTCCCCAAACACAAAATTTATCTGTGATCCCTTTTCAAGAGTATATGAAATTTCCACCATGCTTTAAATTGGGGTGAAGAAACCTATCATCCCATCTTCCCATTTCTACCTTTATTCTGAATAAAGAGTTGCAAGAGGCAGCCCATTTAGCAACAAGGAAAGCTGAAAGCTTATTTTCCACATATTTTTAAAAATGCACAGTGAGGTCGTGGCCCCACTGAAATGTGCAGCTGGAGGAGATCACTAGTGGGAGGTAGAGACTGCAGCTGGAAGCAACTTCTCCTGTGTCATGCCCTGGCCTGGCCAAGGCTGAGTTAGCCCCAGAGCAAAGTGATCATTGAAGATCATGTGTAGAAGAGGATAACAAAGTCAAAAGTATTTTCTTAGTTCTGCAGAGGATTTCCTGATTTCAGGGGCTTGGAAAGCTGAAAGAAAAGCAATTCTCCATTAGCACACCCTGAGGCTGAGAACCTGCAACCTGCATTTCAATACCTCCTCCCGTTATGGGAACAGGAAGCCAACCCCTTGCTTTAGCTCAGCTGTGTCAGGACAGACAGCAAACTCTCCAGTTATCTTCTGCTTTTGAACATTTGTGCAATCATAATGATTTCAGCAGGGAATTACATATTGAAGGACAGAAAGCACCGTTGGATCTGACATGCTGGATAACACAATCCGTTCCCTCCCATCCCATCCAGTCCTTTTTCTACTGAGCCAACTAGTGCAGGGTAGGGTGGTTCAGCTCTAAATTAGAGCTTATTATCAAGGCATGAAGGCTGACTGTATTCACTACCTATTAGCTTGGGCAAAATCCAGCATCAAGTATTTGCATTTTAAAAGAAACTGTTCCATTTAGGGAAACAAGGAACTGAAAGTTAGGAGGAACTGGTCAGTAGGTGGCACAAGAGCAGCACAGGACTGCACTGCAGTGGGAGAACTGAGCGGCCAGGGTTGTATCCTGAGGCATCAATGCTGACCTTCCCCCCCAAGTGTTTATAAACCCTGTTACCCAGTGATTTAAGTAACTGAATCGCTGCACTGAAGCACATGGAGTGAGTGGCTTAAGTGGAAATTCTCCTTGGAACGCTAGTTGCTCCATCACTGAGTGCATTGTGTACTCTTGACATCCACTAACATCACCACACCCCATCAACTGCTTTCAAGCATTAAATAAGATTGAATTCCACTGTACATAAAAATAGATATCTGGTATGCTGAAGTACAATGCTCTGACATTTAGCAAGCTTGTGTTTGCTGACTTAAAAAATTGTTGCTTATATTGCAGTCAGAGCATCTCAAAGTCTTTAACAGACATGGGGGAACATAGCCCCACAACAGATGCCCTCTGCTGATGGAAAATGTTCATTAACTGTGTTTGTTTACCAGCAGAATGTTAGGGAAAAAACGGGTAGAGACTCATGTCAGGCCTTGAGGCACCAATTTGTGGCCATCACGATCTACAGGACGTCTCAGTCTTTCTAGAGGAATAGTAGCAGCTGCTAGAAAACTACATTGTGCTGGTAGGGCTGGTAGGTCAATGACAAGCATCAGATTGAGCAGCTATATTTAACCTTGGAAACTGATGGCTGAAGGCTGTTGCCTTCATTGGCTGTTACCAAGGTTTTTCCTGCTGATTGGAGTTACAGGAGCAACATAACTGGATGCAAACCGGCTTGGTGTGTGCTGTGTGCCCTGCCGTGTGACTCTGACATGTCATCAGTCATTTGCAGAAAATGAGTTGGAAAAAAATTGAAGGGGGAGTTGTGTTGAAAATTATGTGCGTACTTAAGCTCTTCTGAATGTCTCTTTTGCACTTTGGTGCCAGATGACTGCATACAAATCATCCAAAATGTTATGAAGACAATAACAATGAATTGGAACCAATCAAGAGTAAAAATGATGACTTCTGCTTACTCTAATGTAAAAATATATCTACAAATACCTTATTCTAAGCTCAGATGTGTTTATGTTTAAAAAAAGAACAAAAAAGAAGAGGACAAGCATCAAATACTGAAGAAAACAAGCTATCATCAGCACAAATATATTTGTTATTATAATGTATCTTCCTTAAACAAGCAAAATAAATGCTATGTAGCCAGTCTCTTACATTATTCTTATTTATTTGTCTGTACAATTCTAAAAAGACAATTATAAGTGCTATTTAAGCATAAAATACACCAAAGCCGTCATACCTTTCTCATTTCAGATCTAATTTCTATTTCCAGCCCACACATAACCTGCTGTTATATCTCATTTATTGCTGTAAATTATGTGCACCAGAGTCACTGCAAGTAATTGGTGACACTGAGACTGCAGCTGTGCTGAATTCTAATCAAAAAGTGACTCTCTACCACTGAAAGTTCCCTCAACCAGTATTTCCTTATTCCTCAAGTAAAGAATGTGCAAGAGGGCAGGAAGCCTAATTCTGAGGTATAGTTTATTAAAGGCTGGAAATATGTTAGGTTTGCCTAAGGCAGCTGGAGACTGGATGTGGGGACCCTAGAATCCTAGGAGCTGGAAGGGACCTCGAAGGATCATCTAGTCCAACCCCCCTGCCAGAGCAGGGTCACCTACAGTACATCACACAGGAACGCATCCAGGCGGGTTTTGCATGTCTCCAACAAAGGAGACTCCACAGCCTCTCTGTTCCAGTGCTGTTCTCCACAGCCTGTTCCAGTGCTCTGTCACTCTCACAGTGAAAAAGTTTCTCCTGATATTCACATGGAACCTCCTATGCTCCAGTTTGCAACCATTGCCCCTTGTCCTATCATCGGTCATTACTGTAAAAAGCTTTGCTCCATCATCCTGACCCCCACCCTTTACATATTTGTAAACATGGATGAGGTCACCCCTCAGTCTCCTTTTCTCCAAGCTAAAGAGACCCAGCTCCCTCAGCCTTTCCTCATAAGGGAGATGTTCCACTCCCTTAATCATCTTAGTGGCTCTGCGCTGGACTCTCTCAAGCAGTTCCATGTCCTTCTTGAACTGTGGGGCCCAGAACTGGCCACAATACTCCAGATGTGGCCTCACTAGGGCAGAATAGAGGGGGAGGAGAACCTCTCTCGACCTACTAACCACCCCCCTTCTAATGCACCCCAGGATGCCATTGGCCTTCTTGGCCACAAGGGCACATTGCTGGCTCATGGTCATCCTCCTGTCCACCAGGACCCCCAGGTCCCTTTCTCCTACACTGCTCTCCAGCAGGTCAGCCCCCAGCCTGTACTGGTGCATGGTGTTGTTCTTCCCCAGATGCAAAACTCTGCACTTGCTCTTGTTGAATTTCATTAAGTTTCTCCCCGCCCAACTCTCCAGCCTATCAAGGTCTCTTTGAATGGCAGCACAACCCTCTGGTGTGTCAGCCACTCCTCCTAGTTTAGTGTCATCAGCACTATCCCTTCTAGTATGGTAAAGCAATGGTTTCAGCAGACCCAAGGCAGTGTATGGTGAGTCCTTCTTGATAGAAACAGCAATAGGTGACAGTGCCCATTGTGAATACCAGAAGCAAGTCAGTGGAGAAAATAACGTGAGTTAGCTGCTCCCTGTTATGCCAGCAGTGTTGTCTACCACAGTATGTGGCTAATTCACTCTGACTCATCTCAAAATGAAGTTGTTGCACAATGACCCAAGACTCAAAGAGAATTCTTCATGTTTTTTGAAGTGTTTTTCTACACCACCCATTATTTTCATTTCTGATCAGGTCCAAATGAATAATCTGACATGACTGATGTCTGGCAAAATGTAATGGAGGTCTGTGAAATTTTTTATCTCCCCTTGAAAATGATTTGTGGGTTTGTTTTTAATTTCCACATTGTTTGGTGTTGTCGTACTGAATCTCATGTGAATTCCCAGTGTGAATGAGCTACACACATGGACTTTAACACAAATGTCAGGGGCAAATATTACCAAGATTTTAATACTCCCAATAGGGTTTCAAAATACTACTTTTAGTCCAGACTGGGATGAATCCAACAAACTTTAAAATGAAGCTCAAACACATCTGCTGAGTTTTATCTATCATTACAATGAGAACACAAGATTTACCTGGTTACATCAGACCAAAAACACTGAGGTTGACAGCTCTTTGGATGACCCTACTATGAGATTCAAATGGCAACGAAACCCGAAACCCCACCAGCCACTGCTCTCCAGTTTCACTGGTGACACCGTGGGGCTTGCAGGCCTCCTGTCCAACCTTCACTGGTCTCACAGCAGGACCTGCCATAGGGAATGGCAGGCTTCAGGGGTCCTGCTAAGGAGGACACTGCCTGTGCTTTTGCAACAGAAGCTCATATGCTCCAGACCCACTTCTTGGCTTTGCTCTTACTCAGTAAAGGATGTGCTGGGGCAGGGGTGTGTGTACAGTAATCTCTTTCTTGAGATATAGGGAACATTTAAAGTAAGAAACACAAACACATTTGCTGAGGCAAAGCTTACAGGAATGCGATCAGGTGCCTAAATTGACAACTCACTGGTGAAGAGGCCATTTCATCAAGTTACAGGAGAAGTGCCTCACACAGTGGTGACAGGGTCACGAGGGGCACTCTGGGGATTATTGTAATATCAAAACTGAAATTAGAAAGAATATAAATAAGAAATGCTGACCATCCCTACCAGTGCAGTACTGACCTGGCCATGCTAGAGCTTTCCTGTGCTCACACACCCTCTGTGCCCCTGTTTCCTCACATTGCCAGGGATGTGCAGCAGCAGGGTAGGGGTTTCAGCACAGACTGTGGTTTGTGACCAGGGTGCACAGGGTTTCTGTAGGACACCCCAATGCCCTTGAATCTCTTCCCACTCTGGGGTCCACATGGGGCACAGCACCTACAGACCTGCAGATGGTTGAACTTCAGCTGATGGCGCAGAGGCTGAAAAGGCCCCATTCCTCCCATGGGCACCTTCCCCCACCCTGAAAGCACTGCACCCTCCTTGCCATCCCCTGAGCTCGCTCTCCCCAGGGACCAATGCTGTGGCTCCCCCGCGTCACAGGAGCTCACGTACGCCCTGGGTGCCGGGAATCAGGATGAAATTACGCGCTGTCGCCTTCATGCATAAAACATGGAGTGGCGACGGAGGGGCGGCAGGGCCTCGGCAGCTGCCCACCGCATCCTCCCAGCGGGCTGGGGCTTGGCCCGGGGCTGCCATAGGTTTGCCCAGGAGGGAGCGGGGTGTCCTGGGTGGCCCCGGGGACGGGCAGCCCCTCGAGCCATGGACCTGGCCCCATGTCTGCACTGGGTGCGGAAGCAACTCTGGAGACGTGGGACCAGGCGGCGGCGGTTCTGCANGGTTTGAAGCCATCCTGCCGTGCGGAGACAGCCAGCGTAGAGCAGGACCCCGTGACCCCCCAGTGCCCACCTGCATCCCCAGGTCCAAGGGGGACAAGGACACTGGGGACAAGGCAAGAGGGCAGCTGCAGCGCCACTGCTGTCTGTCCATCCCCTACAGCCCCAAGACAGGGCAGCCTCCCACCTTGCTTTGCTGAGCAAAGCCCTGGGGCTGCTGGACCACCATCCAGAGAGGCCGATATGAAAATGTCCCTTCCTGACATGTCTAGGCAGTTTTTCACATTTCTAAGAGAGTTTTGAGAGAGGATGGTTTGTGTGTTGGAAGGGGAATATGAAAAAAAGCAGAGTAATAACTACTCCTCTTTTTTTGACCCGATGCACAAATCGAAAAGGTTTGATTGAAAAGAACCTAACCTGATGGGTAGCTTGTGAAATGTCACAGTGCAGACAATGTTCTGAGCCTTCCCACTTCTTTGTCTGGTAGGAGCCACGCACGTCACTGAGCTAATGTATGTATGGCCTTGCTGCGAGTTGCTGGGGTATGTTATTCACCATGGATTTACTGGAGACAGTTTGCTTGCCTTCCATGACAGACCTCACATACTGCAGCGGGCACCGCTGTATGGAGATCCAGACACTTCTAGCTGATTTATTCAGTCTGCCTTTCAGCTGGCACTGTGGAGAGGAATGCTGCCAGTGGTTCTTCAGAGGCTCAGCAAGAGTAACATGCCTATGACAAACTGGGGAAACAGTGGGGATTTCTTCTGTTCAGGCAACTGTAGTGTCTAGTTGCTCCCACAGACAGGCAACACTGGCTCAGGAGGATGGGCTGGGTTGGCTGGCAAAATGAAGCCTCCTCTCCCATGTCAAGAGGGTCATATATTGTAAAAGGGATCTTGGAATGAGAATGCCATTCAGACTACACTGCAAATGGATAAATATGATAAAATGAGTGTGCTATCTGTCAACACCTCTGCCCAGAGCTCACGTCTTTTCACTATCCTAGTTTATCCATGGAGATACCAAGGTCTGTTTGAATTCTTCTAACATATAACATTGCAGCATAGACACCCAGCTGTCATATTTACCTTCTTAAATACTGTTTTGTCATTAATTCAACTCCAGTTTGCCTTACAGATTCAAAATATTACTGTTAGATGTCAGAAAGTCATTTTTTCCCAGTTGTTGATTGACTGTGCTTAGTTGCTCACTGTTTTTAAATGCTTACAGCTTTGTGAGTATTTTGGTGTTCCACAGCTTTATGATCAATTTTGTAGTTGTTAAGGAAGTAGAAAAAAAGAAGTAGTTCAGTTTCATATCTACTTAGGATTACATTTACCTTTTCCATTTGAAGCTCCCTACTCTTTACAAATATGCATTTGGCAGATAGTTTAGGAATGTATATGGAAACTTCTTACCACAACATTTACTTTAGACATTAATTTTCATATGAATACATATGTTCCTTACTTGGGCTCTGAGTTAATAAGAACTACTGCCAAATGCATGCAGCAGCACTTAGCTCAAGCTGTAAGAATGGGAAATTCGAGAATGGCAGATACTCTGAATAATTCAAGGAGGTTTCTTTGGTTGACAATGGTGCTATCTTTGCACATCTCTCCCAGCCTGTCTTTTTATCATGCCTCTGGCTTAAGAAAACATTGCAACACTGAAGGAAAAAAAAAAAAGAGAGGTAAAGATTTTTTTTTAAATGAGCCAGAAAAATACTAATCAGTTAGAAGAGTGTTTGTTGTCTTTGTTACTAGAAATAATTTCCGTCATCTTTAGTTAGATTGCTTTAGCCTGCACTGGTGAAGGAGATTGCTTTCTCTGACCTCACATGGCTGGTGCTAAGGCCAGAGGCGAGTCTGCCTCTTGCAAATTCCTCCTGTCCAGACTTGGCTTGCCTTCCCTAGCTGCCTTCTGCTGAGGTGCTGGGGCAAAACTGCTGCTATTACGACACGCTACTCTTCTGGTTAGAAATGTGCTGCTTTTAGAAGCAAAGAAAAAAAAACCCCAAACCTCTAGTAAGGAAATGACTGCTGGCTTGTTTCCAAAGTCCCTGTGAGCACAGACTGTCACTGTATCTTCTTGTTAAAGCAGTCATTCAAAGGAACAGCCAGGGGACTTTGCGATCCTTCTGTGCCTGCCCTTGTTGCCCGATTTTACAGCCGAGTCCCCAAAGGAAGCTCCCTGCAGGCACGTGTGCTCATGGCAAAAACGCTGCTTTGAACAAAGGCATGTTTTCAAACAGAGAGCAAGGCTCTCCTTGCTGCCTGGCTGGATGTGGCTGTCCCTCTGGCTGAGGGAAAGCAACTACAGCTTGTGCCAGAGAAGCCCTTTGAGAGGCTTCTGACATCGCAAAATTTATTCTCCATTTTCACCTTGCAGCAAGGGCTGGTTCCAATACTGTGGGAGACATTGGACAAAGAGCATAAGTTCATGGTACTGCTGTAAAAGCTGATCCTGGAACTAGTGAAATCTGTTTTCCTTCTAGTTGCTCCCATGTCCACACAGATAAAAATCGCTGCAAAGCCTTTGTGGAGTAGGGCATCCACAGCACCTCCCTCTCCCTGAGTTCTTTGGGGTCTCAGACCGGTTGACCTGCTTTTTCTTTTGTTTCTCTTGGCACAGACATGTATGGTTCATGAACCTTGTAGGAGCTTGGGGTCTCCAAGACTGCTGCCTGGCTGCTACATTTGATTGAAGCTCTCCAGCGGGTTCAAAAATACTAATGGAAAGACTGATCAGGGCATTGTCACGTGTGGAGAGCAGGCTAAAATGTTCTGCTCACACCAGGGTTGGAAGCTGAGCTCAAATCATGCTAGTAATAATTGCGTGGAGCAAGTCTTGAAACTACATTGGGAAGAGTCTGAAAAGCAGCTGTTTACTGCTATTCACCAAAATGTACTTGGCTTCTGGCCACCAATGCATTTAAAGCCCTGGGGATCTGTGGGGAGGAAGTTTCTCTGGGTTTTCCTGAAATTTAGCCTATGAGGTTTGCGCAAAAAAGAATTCACATGGAAAAAGAGTATTGTTTGTCCCTGATGCAGGTCAGCAAATTGGGAAATTCTTCTGGCTGTGTGTCTGAGGAGAGTTTGGGATGGCTTTTGCTGGCTTGCCATGCCAGCCTGGTGCTCAGAGGTTGTGAGGTCCCTGGTCTTGAGAGGTCTCTGCAGCTGTTCTGCTGGGTTGGACCCATCTGTACCACTTCACGTATCACTGGAAGCATTTGGTGAAAGGGAAGAGGTAGGGAAACTGCAGCAGAAGTGTTAAACAATTTGTTTAAAGCCATAATCCCAGCTTGGGCTGGGGGGCAAGACACAGGGTATCCACCCACACTCTCGTCCCATGAGCACCAGCCACCTGTGGCACCATGCTGGGTCTCTGGTTCTGGGTCCAAGTCCACGTCCAGGTTTGGGTCCAGCCCTTGGCAGCACTGTCTGTCACCACCACAAACCCATCCTGGGACATTTCCAGGTATCAGGGGTCTGGCCATAGCATTTGCTCAGCAAGGATGGGCCTAAAAAGCTATATCCTTCTGGTGCTAATGTAGCTTTCACAACCTGTAACCTTAGGGCAAGGAATCAATGGTGAACTTCGATCAAATCTCATTAAGTATTCATTGTCAGGCACTCTTTCTCCTCACCAGCAACACCTACTAGAGTAATGTTGTGAACAGCCCTTTATTATTTCTGCTCCAAACTGACTGTGCAATTTAGACAGGAAAATGTCTTCTGGGTATTTCGATTTGTCTCCAAGTGAAGAAAAAAAATCAATTGCCACCAAAAATCAGAGAAAAGCAAGAAACAAGGAGCAAAAATGTTGTCTGGAGAAGAAAAATTGCAAAAGCACAGTTTGTACATGAACTACACAGCCTCACACAATATCAAAACCTACCTTATTTCATGGTAAGTGCTCCGTAGGGAAAAATAATTAATTATACAAGTCACTGGTGCTGGGAAGGCAGTACAGAAACGTTGTTCATATTAGTAAATGGAAATAATCTTCTATAAGCTAATAGATGAGCCTGGTTTTAAACTACCCTTAAATGGCAATAATAAAAAGGGTCCGCTGTTTGTCCTACTCACTCTTGGTAATCACGTAGTTTTAAATGGTATTTTTGTTTTGGGAAGAGAGGACGAGATTGCTTTCCTGCAGAGGACTAGACTTTGTGCAATATTGGATACAAGAGCTATATTTTACCTCCTACCTCAGGGAAATGTTCTTTGGAAAACGTACTGTAATGTAACCAGAGGCATGACGCCCTGTGCAGCTCTGTGATACTTGCGTGGGCAAAAAGCCTTTCCACTCGGAGGGGTCCATTCAGGACTGATGGAGATTGATGGATTTCAAAACCGTCCAAGGCATGGCTCTTTGTCTTCTCAGACCTTTGACGTGTGGAAAGAAGAATATGCAAGTATGACTAATGTTCACCCATTGCTGTGCAAAACCTCTTCCCACCGAGCCTTTGTTAGCGCTGTACCCGTGCGATGCTTAGACTCGATCCTTCAGTGACTGGAAAATGGGTTTCTAGGTACATTTTGAATACTAATTAAAATTCTGAGAATTTCACCTCAGTAAGTCTTTGAAAACAACCTCCAGAATATTTGCATGGTTTGTTTTGCTTTTCTTAACATCACTCACCTACCCATTCGTTTTTAGGTGCGTTTCAGAGAGCATGGAACTGCTTTGTCATTACTCATTACAACCAGGGAACCTGTCAGCTTAATGGTGAGGCTGCAGCAGACCCCTGGCAGAGCAATTGGCAATGAAAATACAGTAGGTACATCTGTATATCATGCAATAATTCACTAGTGCCAATATTAAGAATTCTTAGGAAACAGGTCATAATTGCGATTGCTTGAGCAAGACAGACAAAAACCTTTGTAATTTAAACCAGTAGCAATAGTTATTTTGTTTGTTGTGGTTTTCCTCTTCCTTTGGAGGGCTATACTCTGCTTTATAATTACAGTTTTAGCAAGTAAACCCTCCTCCATTTCATCCTTCAGGATACAACAAAACTTTAGCTATTCTTGGCTGAATTACCAGCACATCTGATAACTCTCATGCAGAATGATAGTGGTCTCATGCTCAGCATCACTTAAGAAGTATCATGGGGATGCAATAGCCCTTGTTGGGATGGCAGTGCTGCTCCTCACCCATACAACACAAGTGTACAGATGTCCTGTGAAGCCTTGTCAAAGGTGCCTTAACCTTAGGAGACCACTACTGGATGAAAGGAAGATGTTCCGCCACTAAATTTCTCCCAGCACTTGTGGGACTTGCAACAAGTTTCATTTGGTCATAAAACAACACTTGTCCAATACTAGGGGCAGGATAAGGAAACCACTCTGTCCAACAGCCAAATGTTTCCCTTTTTTTGTGTGTGTGTGTTAAAACTGTTTTGTTCATAAAGTGAGGACTTAACCGTTCTGTTGAATGTTTAGAAAACCCACGAGCCCTACATCTTCAGAGAAGCCTACTTTACCTAGTGCCTTGCACTAAATAGCTTTGATTACTGCTTACATAAAATCCAAAGGAATGAAACCCCTGAGTAGGCCTAGGGCCAATCTCACTTAAGTCCCCCTTAGACTATATTTTGAGGAGGTTCATGAGCCTTGCACTACATGGAGGAGATGGGAACTGCCCCATAGCATCTTCTCCCAAGCAGAGCTTGCAGCATGGCCTCCAGGTCTGAGCATAACACCTTCAGCTCCTGCTCTAAAGACAAAGGGAGCAATCTAGACATTTTGAATTGCTGTATCACTGTCTCCTGCTGAATTCTCCAGCTGATAATCCTCAGTTCCTCCCTTCTTCCTGAGAACAGTATGGGTTTAAGCTAGTCCCAGAGTTTTAGATGGATAAAACTAGCTAAGATAAATAGCACTCATAGTGATCTTCTAAAGAGAGTTTCAATCTTAACTTTCATTTTTCAAAATAGATAAGGATTTATCAATCAGCTGAAAAAAATAATGAGCTGATCCAAAGCTGGTCGTTTAAACAGAGAGGTTACAGTGTCCACAGCATAGGCACTGGCGAAACTTTGCCAAATACAATGACTGCTTTACTTCAGCTTTTTTGCTTTCTTAATCCTTTCTATCTGAGTAAGAAGTGACATGTTGGAAAACTAAGCTGGAAAGCAAAGAGAAAGTGCTGAAAAGGAACAACAGATTATGCCTGTGCAGAGTAGAGGACACCAGGGCTAAAGAAATACAAAAGACATGTAAGAGCCTTAGAAGCATTAGTACAGTCACCAGACGTGGAGCAGTCACTATCCTGAGCATCTGGTTTGAGAAGTCCAGATAAAAGGATGTAACTTACATTTTAAAAGATCAGAAAGAACCAAACTTAGGTCTTTTCAGATGAAGACTTAAACCTAAGCAGGATAAATATGTCATCGGGGTAGACGCTATGGCACAATGCTTATGATGAAATGGGTTTTAATCCCTTGAGGATTACTATCCTGTACCATAGGCAGCAATTGCATTTGTCAAAGCTTCCCAGTGCTCTTGGAAGCCTTCCATCAAAGCCACCGGATTCTGAAGTCCTCTTTGCAAGTCACCCTCAAAAGCCAGTGTGGGCTGCAGTTGCCCATGGCTGAGCTCTAGTAGCTCTGCAAGAGCTGGGTGTTTCTTTTGAGGAGAAATCAATTTGCAGAAGTATTTGTAAATCATCTGCATTAAATAATGAAAAGCAGCTACTTTCTAAGCTAAGACAGCTACAGGAAACATCAATATACATCACACAAATTCTGGGGGGAATACGGATCTCCAGTGAAATATTACCATTATGCTGTTAAAATTGAAAAATACTTTCCGTTTTACTTAGAGTTGCCAATTTTTTTGAAGTGTGGTTTTTGCTTCTAATTTTCGTATCTGTTGTTCTCTAACACACCCACCAAAAAGTGCTTTCATGTTTGCGATAAGCAAAACTCTCCATTTTCAAAGTGTTACACCACTTGCTCTGATGCAGAAGTCAATTTGCTGGGGTAAATTACCTGGACGCAAACTAGCATATCCGAAAACAACAAAGAAATCAAGATAAAATTTCCAATTTTGTTTTTAACATCCGGGTTTTAGACCACTAAGACAAAACTGAAGTAAGATGAACATATTTTAAGTTTTAAGGAATGCAGTAAAGGAATAACAATAAGCTCATCACCAAGTTTGCAAAGCTGCTTAGCAGGAGTACCCGTTATATACTTTTGCATAAGATGAACAGCCTCATAATGCTTTCACACAACCATGCTTCAGTGAAACTAGGCCTTTTTATTTAATATAAAATCTGAGATAAAACTTGAGCCCTTATATTGAAACAATGTCTGTTGCATTTACCAAATCTTGGCACAGTAGTGGACAGACCCACAGTTAAGGAGGAGAGCTCTGCAATGCAGAAGTATCTCTGTTTCCCACTCCTGATCATCCACAGTGTGTGAGGAGGTTGACATCTCCCAGCAGGAGAAAACAGCCAAGGACCTGAGAGCCCGACCAGGTCAGAGGAATTGCCTGATGGAAAATGTGGAAGATAAAGTAACTCTCACAACCAGCTTTACCCTACTTATCCTTTCTATTTAAAACCTGTGCTGAAGGGAGTTCAGGATCTGAGAGGGTTTAGTTTTGGGAAAGGGGTGGGCTGATGCATAATTGAATCATGCCTTGATTGGAGCGGCAGTACAAAGCCAGGCTCCCGCATTCAGTTCCTAAAGTCTAACCCAAAAATGTCAAATCACCTTGAAACAGAACAAAAAAACTTCTAAGAAGAACTTAGAGCAATTCAGTTTTCCTGTAATTACTTGTGTTTCCTTTGCTTTCCTAGTGCAAAATTGCTGGATAAAACCAGTATGGTTTAAAACCTAAGTAATTAATATTTTACCTACACGTGTGTATGGAGTCTTTTAATACACATGGATGCTCTTTAAAAACACCAAAGTATTTCAGGAAGTTTTTCAGCAGAAACTGAGAATCGGCAACATCTTCTTGATGAGAATTAGCTGATGATATCTCTGTAACGAAAATTGGCATTTTATTAGAAACCCACTCCTTTTTAAGCATATGAAGTAAGCCCACAGCTCTTGAGTGAATGAATTATTACTCATTAACACTCTGCTTGTGGTTATAGGCTTGGTTAAGCCACTTCTGATCGTCCTGTGTGCAATTTCATGAACATGTCTGGCAGCTGGCAGGGACTAACTTGGGAGATTGGCTCAGGTACATACTTTTCCTATTCACCTGTAATGGGGAAAAAAAAATTGCTAACCCAAGAAGAGAGAGATGCTGAATAACGAGAGGTATGCTGCCGTGGCCCTAGCAAGAGGGGCCTAACGAGGGATCACACAAAAATGCTGTTTCTGTGCAGTACTCAGATGGGATGCAGAGCTAATTCATCCAGCCCAGCAAGCCTGGGCTCCCTCTGACCTGCAGCCGAGAAGCTGTAAGCTGTCAGGGAGTGGTAGAGGATAAGGAGAAAAGCTTCGTGGCGGTTTGCCAGCTACATGGACTCTCCTGCCCTGTGACTGACAGCCACGGGGAAAGGCAGCAGATGTGCAGGAAGGAGTCCCTGCGGGAGATACTCGGTTCCCAGTCCAGAGCAGTCCTATGTGAGACTGCCATGCTGCCCTTCCCTCCTGGCTGAGGGGTCAGCTCGTGGAGGGCAAGGATGAGCTTCTCCAGGAGGTGCCACTCCTTGATCCAAAGTGAAATGCTGTCTGCTTAGGTCATTTGCTAGGAAATTTTTTAAGTGCATATGAGGTGATGCTTTCCCGTTCTTCGCCATGCATTTCTGCAGGCTGTGGGGCAGGGGAGAGAGGACCGCTTGGTGCTCACCAGGAACGTCTGTACTGACACCTCCTCAAACAGCTCACAGCTTGGCCAGATGTTGCTTGGTTATACTCTGAATAATTTTCACAGTTTACATTACAGTCACAGGGGTAAGAGATTTTGAATACATAAATAAATAAGGGCTGAGATTGCAGAGAGCAAGTTGGTAAATTGTAAAACAAAGAAATGCATATAAAAGTGAGTCCCAGCCAGCCTGAATAAGTCCTGATCACAATATCTGAAGAAACACTTGTAACCTGTTTAGTGAAATTTTCCACAGTTGCAAGGCCTGGTGGCACAGGTTGGATCTGACAGTACAGCTGAGCTGATCAAAGCCAGCCACCACTGGAAGCTGTGAAAATAAACCACATTAGCAGTTTTAGACCCTCAAAAGCTGTCAAAGTACCAAAGTCCCTTTGGAAACACCAGCAGAAGGTACCTAAATAACTTTGATGAGCAGGAGGTTGCATGCTTCCCCTTCTTGCAGCAGTCAATAATCTAGGCAAGTCTCACCAACCACAAGTAAACCATGTATTTAATGTCATATCAGGGATGTCGGGAAGGAGAAAGGCTGCCTTCCTTCTCAAACTGGGAGCCAGGTTGTGTCCTGCTTGCCCTGCTAAGCCCTCAGCTGCTCAGCTGCCCCCGCAGACATCCACGTGTGAAATCCATGTCACCCCCAAAGCCCTGGCTGAGGACAGGGGCCCGGGGAAATCCAGCTAAAACAGGAAACTAGCTTGATAATCTCAAAAAAATCTACTATTGTGGTTTTATCTGCCCTGTCTAATAGTCCTTATCACCATGTTTGTTACGCCTCATAATAGTCTAAGGAGAACAGGATCACCTATTACTTGTCAGTCAGATCAGTCATTTGAGATCAGTCGTTACTACTGACATTAATGTTGTTACTATTTGAAAGATAATTTTTTTAAAAATTGCTTTAGTCTTTTGGGCATCTTTAAACTGTTGCGGTTAATTCGATACATGAAAACCATGGGAAAACTTCCCTTCAAAGAATTTGGGTGCTATTGTCATGTTGTCATTTGTATTCAAATTTGTCCATTCAAGTACCAATAAACAGAGTCTCTGAAAAGGTCGGAGGGAGGTCTGGTAGGCTAAAATCAATCATTTCCACAGTGCTACCCTGATGAATTAATCAATTAGAAGTGTTTTCGAGGATCTTTTGTGTCACTTCCAACACTTACGTATTGCTAGACTATATATTCAAAGAGTCATGCTGCATGAATTAGCCTTTGTGGAGGCTGTGCCTTTCTTTTATTCTTAAAAAAAGACTATTTAGCTGGTTGCAGGAAATCAGTCTTGTCCAATGACTGCTTCCCTGAGTAAATGTTCAAAGATGTGTCTATATGTAGGCACTAGGCAAAGAAAATCCATACCAACAGAATTACAGATTGTATTTTAACATACAAAGAAGATTTGAAAAACAAAAGAAAGTGAGGTATGTGAGATCACTTGAAGCTGATTCTTTGGCTAGTTGTGTTGCAACTCTAAGAAAAGGGACTGTTGTTATGTCTCTGCATCTTCATGTGACATGGTGTCCTGCACCATACATCAAAAGCTACGCAGTTCTCTCTCACACGCATGTTGAATTAAGCCCTATAAAAGTAGTAATAAAGTATCATCTCATTTGGAACTATGACTGGAAGTCATAATCTTACTTTTCTGGCACAGAAAATATGTGCATTACTCCTGTATTATGACACAATTATTTTGGTATTGTTTTAATTAGCAACTATAATTGCTAATTAAAATGAAAACAAGGTACTTTGTGTCTCAGGTATTTTCATTATTACATTTCATTAATTTACTTTTTAAAAAACCCCAAACAGTAGGAACAGCAGATTTCACGTATCTTCTGAGCTTAATTTTATTTCTGGCATGGGTCTGGTGTGTACATATGACAGCAGGGCGAGGGAGGGGGATGTGCTGGCAGCGGGTGCTGTGTGCAGGTAGGGTGCTCCAGCAGCTGCTCCTGTGGGAAGGGGTGCTCTGGCAGGGTGCTGTACCCCTCACAGGAGAGGAATGGAGGAGTTGCCCTTCTGCACAGCGCCATAGAACCTCTCCTGAAATTGCACTCTGCTCTGTAAAATAGCCTTTCCCGCAGCATACGCACTCATGGAAGGCTTTCACTTTGATTTTCCTTCTTTTGCTGTTTTTTCTCTTGTTGATGTTGAAAAGCAGAAGCTTAAAACTCTTGCTGTGGTTGCAGATAGCATTTGGAGGGCATTTATTCCTTGAAGGCAAAAACGTGTGTCCCACTTATGATTTCATTTGTATGGTAACCTTACAATGTGGCTGGAGCAGAGATGTCGAGTTGATTATGCCAGCCTCCCCTAATCAAGTTCTCTACAGAAAGGAAGTGCCAAAATTAAGGGGGGATTTTTTTTCACCATTGCTTCATGAGGATTGTTCAGTCACATAGAAACAAGGTATCTCTGAACAGAAATATTCAGGTTGGTATTGCAAATATCCAATTGAAGGCAGGATAAAGCTCAGTAAATGCAAAGGAATTTTGTGCCTGGTAAATCTATATTTGCTGCTAAATTTGCTTGCATTACTAACACAATATAGAGCAAGTCCAGTGGTCACAGCTCTTTGGTGGCATGTTTCTGACACAACAAGCACTTATTCAGGGGTTTGAGTGGTCCATGCTCCCTACCCTATGAGATAAACTGGCCTCTTATTCCTTCTGGACCCCATGGGTCCCACCAGAGACTGTGACTCCTTATTATCCCCAGGAAGGGGTGCAGAGCAAAAGTCTGCAGCCTTTTCCTGCCCATTCTGCAGCCATGCGATCCCCCTCAGGGACCAAGTCTCCTCTCCCGGGTGCTGGAAGTGAGGACCACTGATGGATAGGCAATCAGTTCATCAAAGATGCAGCACAAAGTCCTAAAATCTCCCAGGGGAAAGTTTCCCTCTGGATCTCCTGAAGAGAAGAAGGTACTCTGGAGGCTGGAGTTTTCAGCGTGATACATCTGATGCTCAGCTGCCCCCAAATTATGCAGAATTAGGTACAATTTATAAGGTGTTATTTCCTTGAAAGTCAAACAACCCTAAACAAACACACCACTCTGTGAAGCTGAGGAAGAGTAGTATGATTCTCCTGTCTTTGGTTTAGGTGAGACCATAAAAGGACTAAGGACTAAAACATCCTACGTTGTCTTCTTAACTAAGATGCTTAAGCTTGCTGTGACCTCCTGAGTAATGTTCAAAGTTGTCCACTTTGAGGGAGCAGGTGCATCAAGCTCACTGACAGGAGAACAAGATCTTGGCTCAGATGAAGTCAGACCCTGCTAGTCCTGTCTGAAATCTGTTATTGCCAAGGTCTCTGCACTCCATTGGGTGTATCTCCTGTGCAGTCACCTGAAATAGGAAATTAAAAGGAAGCAACCCCTCTTTCAAAACTTATATAAACTCTCCCTTCAGTCGTAGGTGTCTGAGAAAGATCACCAAAGTTTGGCTCCTACAGAAAGCACTTTTGTTACAGGCTCAGCCCCTCTTGGGCTCAAAACACTTGCCCACCTCCTCACAGGTGGTGTGGCCTCCAACCCGCTAATTCAAATGGATGAGTTTTTCTCTGTGATGCTCTTCCTGAACCCTTACGTTGCATCTAGAGAAACAGGTTTGGTGAAAACAAGAAGAAAAGCCATCAGCAGCCTTACGGCCGACAAGCCTCCAAGCTACTCTGCCCAGGCAGACAAACTCCAGCTCCAGCTCTCTCCACCCAAGTTTCCTGATTCTGCAGAAAAAAAGAAGTCTTGCCATATTCCAAATGCCTTCACATTTTCTTGCTACATCAAAGGCAGCTGACCATCATCACAGAAGGGTTTCCTCATAGTATTTATTCAACATTTCAGTAATACACATCATAATGTGACTGCTCTTTGCTCTTAAGAATTATGTGGCTTAATTTAGATGGAAAAATTAGCACAATTATCAACTGAAGCTGAAAAAGCCATGCTGAGATGCTGCAGCTCATAATATTAAAATGCAAGATAAGAGAAATTAATACATCTTTATTCAGATGACTTGGCAGCCTGTAAGGAAGGCATTTCTCATCCTGTGTGAGATGTTTTTCCAAAAGCTGTGATTTTTATAAGATAAAAGCTCCCCACCAGAGCAGAAGCACAGCTACTGCTGGTAGCTGCAGCACAGGTGCCCTGCACTGGTCCCGTACTTGTGCAGGCAGCCAGGCAGATACCCACCACTCAGGGACTGCTCACATCCAAGCAAAGCCCATTTTCAGAAAGCAAAAAAAGGAGAAAAAGCATGAGGGAAACAAAATAGATTGCTTGGAGCAGTGAATAGCACTGGGGACTGGGGGAGGGTCACTTTTCTCCTGTTAGCGCTGGTCTGTTCATGCAAAGGAAGACCTTTTTGCAAAGATGGAAAGTAGGTGCACCGAGGTATGCAGCTGGAGGGTTATTCTCACTGGTGCTCTTCCACATTTGTTTGATTTGTGCCTCCTTATTACTGCGGTCAGGCTTTGGCATGATCTGGAGGAAGCTGACCTCGGTCTCATTACCTTCAGTTCCTGATTTCATGCTAATTAGCTACAACAGTTTCACACAAGTTTTCAATGGTCTAAGCACCTCCTTTTTCTGTCTTTTTTTGTTATTAACTTACTGCTGTTGTTCCTTTGTTAAATATCCAGAGACTCGACAAATATAGATGTTGACAGAAATTAATTCTTTAGCTTGTTTGAGTGATGCTAAGTACCCTTGATATTCATTAACACCCAGCTACATTTCCCCTAAAAGATGGGGCTGCCGGCACCATCCAGCACTGTCTGCATGCCCCTATAGCTACCGTCTAGAAACTCTGAAAGTATTTTGAACATGTTGCTAATTAAAGCCCAGAGCTACAAGAGGATTTAGGTGTGGTCAGCATGCCTGGCAATGGTAAGTGTTGAATAATAAAATGACGCAGCTGCTTTGTGCTGTGCTGAACCACACGCTGGTGCTTATGTTAGGAGTACCACCAGCATACCCAGGAGACTAGAATGCTCGGGAGAATTTTTTGTAGGTTATGTTTTCCGGACTGAGCTCCATTAAAGGTCTCATGGTGGGACTAGATGAGTGCTGGTGTCAACAGCAGGGTGGATGGGACCAGCACAAGGTGCACATAAATGGCTTCATCCTGTGAAGAAGCCTCCTCCTGATGCCTGGGAACACTGGGCTGCAGCACTAAAAACAGCCTTAGGTCTGAAAGATGCTGAGATATTTGGAACCCCCTCTGGGATTCACTAGTAGAACTTCAGGTGTGCATGCTTGCTGGTGAAAATTTTAATGCCTATGACCTTTGAGGAGCTTTGGCTAGTTTGGGTCTCAATGCCGCCAGTAGACTAAGGTGGCCAGGTTCCACAAAAGCTGCACTATGGGCACAAGTGTGCTTTGTTCTTTGCTTGGGTTTTTTCTTTTTCTTAGCCTGTCCATTATGCATAAGCACACGGGAGTGCATGAGAGAGCAGGTGAAATTCTGGTTTCACAACATTTTCTTCGATCTTTGTGACAGGTTTCCTCGGCGCTTCACTCACTGTCTTTTAATGCATCTAAATTTATGCTTGCAACAGCTCTTATAATTCTGAAAAATATTGTCCTTTCTCTTGGTTCCCTCTGCAATTAGTATTGCAACAACAGTCCTATGGGATTCGGGATTGGTGAAATTAACCTTGGAACCTCTTTCTCTTTGGTGAATGATATTAAGATAGTATAACTGGTAACCTGTACATTTTCTAGTGACCTACTGCAAGTAGATTAGTTATTGCTAACAGACATTTTTAAGGTGTCAAGAATAAGTTTGTTTGGTTGGTTGTGTTTTGTTTTTTTTTATTGGAAGGCATCCTGCTGGAATAGCATTTATTTGTGAGCAGTTTTACTTGCTAACAGCTGACATTTAATATTTAGCAGTAGGAATACTTAGGGAGAAGAACATGGAAAAGCTATGAAGCTGCAGTACATTACTGGAGTCTGTGGGAGGACCGGATGCCAGATACGAAACACTAACTTTGTCATTGTGTCTAATTATATAAACTGTTTAATGGAAGGGTCAGGAATATAACCTAGTTCTTCTGAATTTCAACAGTTTCAAAGTCTGTTCTCTCACTGTCAAGTATTTGCTTTGTCTGAAATAAGACTCCTTACAGGTGATAAGGACACACAGTCACTCACTGGCTTCCACGTTAAAACTGTTCAGAGCTAGCAATGATGCTAGTCACAGGTTCAAGATCCTCTCTCGTTAGTGACAGAAAGTAACAAATTAATAGTTGTGGTGAGACAAGATCGAAGGGGCCCTTCTCTTGTTCAACTTACAGATTTAACTGAAAGTGCAGAGATGTGCTTTTGGGCACAGAGCCCCTCCTTCAGGTTAGAAGCAGCAGACTAAGGCTCTTCTGTGAGTTAAGTAATAGCTTCAGAAAACTGCAGAGTTTATGCTAACAATGCTAATCATTTAGATATCTCAAGAGAAGAGGGTGGCTTGTAACTGTGGAGTAATGGGGGATGCTAGGCAGAAAAAAGGGTGATGAAGTCATTAGCACCTGTCATACAGACAGCAAGAGAGAAACAGCTACGACATTAAGGTAGTTGGGATAAGACATGGAAGAATTATTATGTGCCATGAAATAAATTTCTCTGTTGCATTTATTATTTTTAAATACTACCAGAATTATGAATTTTAGTTCCCAGTCTAGTCTTTGAAAATATTTTGTGGACCCACCTTAGTTTTTTAGGTTTAAGGTGTGTCACAATCTGCAGCAAGAAATTCCCTGCAGAATGAAAGCAGAACCCAAATGCAGAGAGTGATGATATTGCAGTGTTGGAAAGAATTAGACATTGCCTTCCTTCTGTGCCTCGAGGCAGGCAAGAGGCCTTTGGGCCACTTCTCTGTTTTAGGTGATGTGGTGGGCACTCATGGGAGAGGAACTGATAGTGCTACTTAACACCCAGCAACCTGGTTTCAAGAACAAGCCAGCCCAAAAAGCAAGAACAGTTCCTGCTACAGCTGCATTTTAAACCTCAGTCTCAAATGTCCTCAACCCCAAAACTGCCAGAAGTGGATCTTTACAACCAAGTTGTCCTCTCCGAATTTCTACTTGGCTACAGCTGGGTTTCTGTAAACACAGGTTGTTGTTTGATGGATTCGAGGAGGAAAAGGGTGGTAAGGGAAGGAGTGCCTGCAAATGCCTTCTCTGAACATTGAATTCTACCTCTGTGTAACTTTAAGCTTTTCCTTTTTCCCTGCTTTTTTTCCTTTTTCTTTAACAAGGGTGTTGCCAAGGAGTGTGCATCCTTCAGTATGTTATTTGCTTCCTTCCTGATCAAAATATTATGGAGATGTTATTGCATATCCCCGCTGTAATTTTTGAAATTTAATCCCCAACATTTGGGGGAACACAATCCTTTCTGCCATGTAAACTTCCTAGGTAAATTCTCTGCCAAGTTTTCAAGTGTTCCAAATTCAAGTTATTTTGATCTTGTCTCCATTGATTTTCCTTAATGTATCTTGTCTTTAAAGATTCTTTATCACAGCCAAGAAATTATGTACAATTACACTCAGGCTCTGTGAACACAGGCCATGCAGTCCAGAGCGCTCATGTTTAATGAAGATGGAACAAAAATTTACCTGGGCTGCTCCAGTAACACAGTTTGAGGAGAGGCACAGACTTTCTAGCTTCGGTTTGAACTGCTGGAATTTAGCTCACCTAATTTTAACAGACCACGTGTTACACGTCTATGTGACCCCTCTAACTACAGCTAGTTTGGAGTATAAACCTTACTGAAGATCACTATTGTTTTCTGGTCTAAAAGCCCCAGAGTTCTGCCAATAGAGCCACACTAACACCGGTATAAAAATGAAGTTTTGAGCAAGCATCTTTAAGTGGTACAATAACAAAAATAGGTAATAAATGTCCCTTCCTGATTCCTAAAAGCTCTCTGTAGAAGTAGGGTGTCCTGAGGGAATTCTCCCAGCAGCTGCTTTTCAGCAGTTGTTGAAATGCCTGCCGTGCATAGCAAGGGCGTGATGGTTTGAGCTTCCTTCACACAAACTTGCCAGCAGTTGTCAGCTGTGCTGCTAAAGACAGCTCCCGTTGGTGCCTCCCAGCCACACGGCTTGGGAACACCAGCAGCCGCCCTGGCACAGCTGCGCTGCCTTTCCTCCTCACACACAGATTAGTCCAGAGATGGAGATCAGCATGTAGCACCCCAAATCCTTATGCTGATCCTGGGGCTGGTCTTCCTTAATGAGAACAAACTTTGTGTGCTTTTGGATGATTTCTTATTTGATAATTTAGTTTTTAAAGATGTGTCCTGAACTGCCTGCTGTTCTGACTTCTTTCTTGGACACCCAGGCTCTCCCAGCCTGGTACTCCCACAGCAGCACAGAGCACTGCATGGCACTGGAAGGCACATTCATCCTGGTGAGACTGAGGTGGTGTAACCCAGGGAGTCATTTGCACTTACACACTTGGATATTTATTTCCATGGCCTGCAATGAATTCAGAGATCGGCATACTTCTAGTATCACTGTTTAGAAACGTCCATGGAGTATCTCAGGTCAGTGAAACACTTCATGCACCAAAATGATGTATTATGCAGAAAGTGCACTTGCATAGATGTATAGAGGTGGATGGAGGCAGAAATTATAACCGAGAAACCTATGGAAAACTGGCTTTAGGAGAAGAGCTTCGGCACCTCTGACCATCCCATGGAGCAGGTGGGAATGTGAGCTGCTAAGGTCCCAGACAAAAACACACAGTAAAAGCAGAGGGCTTAATTTATCTAAGAAACAATTGAGCTTGCTGCTCCAGAGTGCTGATGACACTTGGCCACAGCAAGGTGCACACCGCATGCTCAGCCGGTCACTGAATGAGAGGACAAAGAAAATATTCATGCACAGTAGGAATTCAGTAGCTCCACCATACCACATGCTGGTGAGGAGTAACTATTCACATCTTCCACAAAAACTGGGCATCACACCCTCATGAAGCAAGAAACAGCTGAAATGTCCACATAGTCATTCCAAGTCCTGCCTCTTATTGCCATCCAGGAAAGGCTTTTTAAAAGTTTTAACAAATGTTTTACATCAGTCACAATCTTGACAGTGCACAGCAAACCTCTGTTCGTGTCAAAACCTCCCTATGATACTGAGGAGGCAAGCAGAACTTTCATTCAGGAAGAGTTTTTCTCCCCTGGGAGCTGCTGGAGTTGCTGGACCATACTTTGCAATCTTGAGTGACCATTCCCTTGTTTACACCCTGTACTCCCTGGGATTTCAAACCCCATGCAAAACAGCGTTCTCCTGCTAAGACAGTCATGCAAATAACTCACTGCTATTTTATGACTTTCCTTGATTTTCTCAATGAGACATTTCTAATCAGCAATTAATGAAAGCAATACCACATAGCATCATCTCTCTGCGCTGTTAGTTGGAGTGCTCTAGCACTTGAAGCTGGGCACTGCACGTTCCTGAATGTTGGCTGACTTAGACATGAACCTCTATGTCTTCCACTTTCTTTATTACTGGTTTTAGTAAGCTTTTACTTACGTAAAGTATTTCCCCTGCTTATGAAAACTATCAGTGAGAGATGATGTGTGATGTTATTTAGAACACTACCAGCAGCAGATGATGCCTGATGCTATTCAGCTGAATAAACCCATTCGTTCCCCACCACAAGTAACATGTTTTGTCCCTCTTTGTCATGTGCAAAAAGAGTTTTCCCACCAAGACCAACTCGAAACTGCTTCACCGGGTCATGGCTGCTCTCCACCTCACCCTGTACCACCCAGCAGTTTGTATCCCTGCTATAGTTCATGTACAGTGTAATATCAGATGCTTGCTAGCACAAGCGGCCAGCAACAAGCAGAGCTGAAACTCTGCCAAGCATGAGGGCTATGATAACACTTGAGCATCTGAAACCTCCCCTCCTGGCAGCAACATGTATCAGGTGTGGTTCAGTCTTCTCATGCAAACCCAGCTGTAAGGTCAGGGCAGGCCAGTGCGGGAGGAGCCCCTGGCAGGACATGGAGAGGCAAGGGGGAGATTTGCTTGCAGGCTGGGGGACCAGGAGCTGCCGTGCCTTGGTGTCATCAAGGGGCCTGCTCACCCACAGGAATCATCCTGCTGCTCACCCCGCAACAAGCCCAGCCAGCCAACCCATCACACCCACCCCTCGGCACAAGCACAGCTGTTTCTGTTCTGCAGCCCACTACTATTGTGAAGTTGAGGGTAGGATAAGAAATCACAGCATTCATTTCACTTCAGAAAGGGGATATTGGATTCAAAACTGTAACTATTTTTGACATGGATATTTTTGTTTCCTGAATCAATCTTTGCTCTTGTGTCATCCCTTTGAAAAGTGACTGTTAACAAGAAATTCAGGGGAAACGCTTGAGACTATTGTGAATAAGGGTTTCCTAAATATCTTGCTCGAGCAATGTACAGAAAAAAATCCCTAATCAATATATTTCCTTTAAAATGTACATAAATTCAACGTATTTGCTGAAAGGTAAATGTTGCATTGATGTTTGGTCTTAAACTGTAGCAGGACTGAGCTGAGTTAGACTTTAGACAACCTTTTCCAGGGTGGAGAGGATGGAACAGTGGGACAGGCTCAGATCCCCATTATCCGAGGTCTTAGAAAGCATTTTAGCCAGTATTTGTCTAGAGTGATACTGCCTTGGGCAGGAGGATGAACTGCTGCAGGTCTCTTCCAGCCCTATTTTAATTTTCTACACTTCTAGATTTTTCCTCTGTACCTCTGTTCTTAACTGGTGTCCCCCGTCAGCATTGGGTGGCAGCCACCAGCAATTCCCAGCCTGGTCCTGAGAGGGGAGGCAGGTGCCCTGTGGGGTGCAGGGGAAGCCAGGAGGGCAGCTGGCAGGCACTCGCCTCCTCCCTGAGCTGCAGGGATGGCGATGGGCACAGAAACATCATTTATCTCTGAAGAGATGCAGCTGCTCTGCACTACGCATGGCAGGCAGGGAGCCCATCCCAGCCAGCACTGAGTGGTGTCTTCACCGCCTGGCTGGGACACTTTTATAATCAGGCATTTGTTGTGCTAAAAAATGAGCACAAACACCAAACCGCTCTCCTTTTAAGTTATTCCGTTAATTAGGTGGTCAGCTTTTAGTGGCACTTTATTTTCCTTGGCTGCCAAAAATACACTGACAAGAGACATGAGGGTTTACTTTGTGATGAGGGGACACACAATGTAGAGCACACTCTGGGATGTGCATAAGGTAACTGAGCACTAGCTCCAATAATTTGTAATGGTTTTATTATGTCATCTTTCAACATTTTTCCTGCTCATAAAAGACAGACTTACTTTCAGGAGGAGTAAAGTGTCTTCCATGAGGCAGAGGATTTGTCACACAGGAGCCTCCTGACAATTGCACTACCAGAGGTGACACTTGGCCTGGCCAGGTTTTGCCCTGAAAGGACATTTTGCCAAGTAGCCTCAGCAAGAAATCATTTTCTTCCATTCACTGCCACAGATTTGTCTGATGACTGCAGGCAAACATTTTCCTGATCTGAGCCTCAGCTCTCTCAAATATTCATGTGAGAGTTATGTAGTTGCTGAGTGTTCGCTGGTAAAATGGGCCCTACCAACTCCACACATGACCACGATTTTCAGATCAAGTGAAAATTATAACTGATGGTCATTTCTGTCTCTACCAGAAATTACTTAACTTCACTGAGATGGTTTTGCAAGATCATAGAACCTTGGAATCATAGAATCATAGAATGGCTTGAGTTGTAAGGCACCTTAAAGATCATCTAGCTCCAACCCCCCTGGCATAGACAGGGACACCTCCCACCAGACCAGATTGCTCAAAGCCCAATCCAACCTGGCCTTGAACACTGCCATGGAGGGGCAGCCACAGCTCCTCTGGGCAACCTGTGCCAGTGTCTCACCACCCGCACAGGAAAGAATTTCCTCCTAATATCCAACCTAAATCTACCCTCTTCCAGTTTGAAACTGTTCCCCCATGTCTTATCACTCCTTCCCTCTCCAGCTTTCCTGTAGGCCTTTCAGGTACTGGAAGGCTGCTATGAGGTGTCCCTGGAGCCTTCTCTTCTTCAGGCTGAACAACCCCAACTCTCTCAGCCTGTCTTCACAGGAGAGGTGCTCCAGCCTTCTGATCATCTTTGTGGCCCTCCTCTGGACTCATTCCAACAGCTCCATGTCCTTCTTATGCTGGGGACTCCAGAGCTGGACGCAGTACCCCAGGTGGGGTCTCACAAGAGCGGTGTAGAGGGGGAGAATCCCCTCCCCCGACCTGCTGGTCATGCTATAAGGGTACAAAATTTCCCATCAGAAAGTTACTGAGGATCTTCTCCAAGAAAGAGTTTTTCAACATCAGGTTAATTTTAACTTCCATTTAGGATTCCAGTATCTCTGGCAGGAAGTGGCTCTCCGAGGTCTCCTACCCAGCTGCTGGCTCTCAGCTGGGCCAGGGGCTTCATATTTCACTGTTGCTATCTGACTATTACTCCAAATTCCTTCCTTCCTTGTCCCTTTTATCTTCCTCCTTTCCTTCAGGGAGAAAGCCCGGCACAGATGTACCCATGACTTAGCTGGGATGCCCATGGGTCTTCCCCACCCTCCTTGTGTCATTCTGTAACCCCATCATTTACCCATACATTATAAATTGTCTTCATGACAGACATGTTTCCTGCCCATTATCAGATGAAGTGATTGTATGGCCAGTACGAGCTGGTCCTTTGCTAATGAGAATGTGCTAATGCAGGAAGCTGTGCTCACAGTTTTCCTCTGCTGGGCTGCTGCCCTTGCCCACGAGGCTGCCAGAGCTGTCGGCAGTGCCCACAGCCCCCATCTGAGGCGCCTTCCCTCACAGGGCTGCATATCTAGGGCACTGGCAGAAGCTTGCCAAGCTCCCAAGAGTGAGAGCAGGGCACAGTAATTTCACGGGATTTGCATTTACTTTCTAGCATAGTGGATTTGTATTAGTTCTGTTACAGGCAGAAACAAAACCCTGAGTGAGGACGTTCCCAAACCAGGCAATTTTGAACTCTACATTGCCTGTACTCAAACATTTCATTTGGGTTTGGGCAGTACATAGTAGATAGGAAAACAAACCCAGGTCTTTAAGGGAAGGCTTAGATGAAATCTTCCATTTTACACTCTGTGCAGATTTTATCTCTTAAATATTTGATTTTATCCCTTGAATACATACTTCCTGGCTTTTCATTTTGCAAGTGATGAGAACAGATCTATTCTAGCAACTGTACATCTTCTGAGCAGATCACACTGTATGCTTGTGCTGGCAGTCAATGCTTCCCTAATGGAGGAAATGAAAGAAACCAAGTTTTTCACCATCTTGGTGATAAGAGAAATTCAATACCTCCATTGCCTACGCAAGCAAAGAGTTTCTTTTTAATCACATAGTACTAAAAGCAAATGAGCCTACCTCCAGATCTCCTAGACATGGATTCATAACACCTCCTACATTCATCACATAGAAAAATGAATAAATAACGTATGAAAAATGCCTCCCAGCTTTGAGTGGCATCCTTATTACAGGAACACATAGCATTTCAGGCAAGGGAAATCCAAGGAAACTCACTGAGGTGAGTTTTAAAATAGCTGCCATAAAATTCACAGAAGGCTGGTATAAAACCAAGATGACTTTTTCCCACTAGAAACATTGCTGGGCTTTTTGCAACATGGGAAGAAGCTATTATAACTATCACAGAAACAGCAGGAGTTAAGAGACAGCCAGTACTGTGAGAGCACCTCGGCTGCTGCTTTGCTCCCGGTACATTCACTAGGTGATGGGTAGGAGTTCACCCTGTTCCTGCAACTTCTTCAGTCCTTGCTGGTCACTGGCTGTCAGTCACGCAGTAGTTAGGCCCTTTATTACTACATTTTAATTACGGTATTCTCAGTAAAAGGGAACCTCCCACCTCTAATTTCCACACCCCCTGGATAAACCAGTGAGGAGATGCCAACCTCACAAGAAATCTTCCCGGCTTAAACCTCAACGGTGGCACCAGGAGCTGGTGTGCCTGGCTTTTCTTGGTTATTTTCAGGTTGTGGCCGGGGGGCTACACAGCTGTTGCAGCTTTCTTTTGTCTCTCTCCAGCCTCTTAGATGACAAGTGGGTCTGCTGCTCTGCAGGTACTGCCAATGACTGGACTGGTGGGGCAGAGCTAAGGAAGGGTGCTGCAAGGAGATGCTGCGTGCACAGGGAAAGGCTGCCGTGAGGGCTGAACCTCTCAACCTGCTGCTCAGCTACTGCCTTGGCAGGCTTGGCTAGGGATGACAAAGTAAAAAACAATCGCAAAAGAAAACTATGTTAATGCACTGCATAGAGTTATTCATTTATCTGCTATTGGGTTTTGAGCAGTGAAATTAATAAAGACAATAAATGAAAAGTAAAATTTAGTGTAGGTGGTTTTATAGGTCACTCAGCCAGAATCCTATACACCTTTATATGCAGAAAAGTACTCATGGTAATGAGCTTTGTAGCACTTTCTTTGTTAATGAAGGTTTTGTGTGTCTTCAGAATGTCTCTTCTCTTTTGTTGGTTCATCTCTCAAATTAGCCATGCCATATGGGCACCTTATCTTCCTGACACAAGCATAACTGCCTCGCTGCCGTCTGCCACCCAAAGTGCCATTGAAAAGAGTTATTTGTCCCCAGCTCGAATTATGTGAGTTATTTGTCCAAAGACTGAGTCCTTCATGAGCGTCTATTTGTATTTTGGTAATTCATCAAAGAAATTATTTAGCTGCTCAAAATACATGCAAGGCAGCAACAAACAAACTAACACCACAAACGAGCCAAGTGCTCACTGCTGGTGGAAATGAGTGGGATGATCCTCTGGGCTGCTGCCGTTCTGACACTTCGGCAGACAACTTCTAATTGCAAAATAAGGGGAAAGGACTGAAAAGGGATCTGCTGCTTGGTGGAGTCTGTACTTCTACTACTGAGAAATAGCACAGAAAATCGCATTTGCTCCCGAAAGGAGTCAGGATGTCATTGTGTGGGGATCAGCTCACGTTGGCTGAGCCTCCTTCACAACAGCCTTTGAATTGAATTGTCTCAGCTTTTCACTTACATACTGTGAGAATCCAAAAGGCTTTTTATGTTGTTCTGGTTGAAATAAAATCTTCTCCTTGCTGAAAATTAATTATTGAGCGTTCTGCTGCTTTATAATATATTTATGTGCTCTTGGGAACCTGTCCCTTTTAGAGCACAGAAAGCATCATCTTAAGCACAGCTCAGTCAAGAGAAATGCCCAGCTTTGCCTTGGGATGCCTTTCCTGAAAGTAGTTCAGGAGACAATGCTATTCACAGACAGTGCTATTATGCCCAGTCCAGAGCTTCTGAGGATTGATTACAAAACAGAAGATAATTCTGATGTTCAGGGTGGGCTGCTACTTCTGTGCAAAGCCCTTTGCTCAAAGGGCTTTCCTCAAATCCAGGTTAAGTGAGCACTGTGCAAGCCTGCAAGGAGCTATATTCCACTTTCTGCTGAGGTTCATAGCCATGTTCATGGCCACAGCGAGTGTGCCCTTCCAGGGGCGTGCTGGGCAACATGGCTGGCATCTACCATAGCTCCCCTATTCTCTTTTCCTGTCCCCAAAGGGACAAGTGTGAGCAGTGGAATGTTTTGGTTTGGTGACCTGTTTGCTTTTGGCTTGTGAGGGTTTTTTTAATGTACATAATTATACTGCTGCACATGTGTTAGATAACAAAGAGCAGTTTGGGCTGGTGACTGGGTCAAGTAAGCTTGCCAGCTCTTGCAGTAGTCCCTTCCGCTGCTGTGGGACAGCCACTGAGAAACCTGTGTCTGTCTCAAACAGGTTTTGCTCCACTCATTGGGCTGTGGAATAAGCAACAGTGTGGTGACAGCTTGCCCACAGTCAGGTCTGAAAGGCAGAGGCTGTCCTGCACAGCACAGCTTTGCTCTGCCTTCCCTGTTCTCAGAAAACAGAGCTTGAGCAAGCAAGGGTTGCTTACCCTTGCTTGCTCAAGCTTGCTAGGGCCAGGCAGAGTGGGTGTGACTGAGGGTGAGACTGAGCTAAAGGAACAGGAGAGCATGGGCTAAATGTTCAGGGTATTGCTGTTCCTGTAGCTCCCAAGAGAGACAGGGAGAGAGAAAAGCATTTAAGAAAGTAAAACCCATAAATTCACAGGGCTGGGACAGTCCTTCTGTTGCTGTTATGTCATTAACTTATTTTGTGATTCTCCTACACTGAGTTACTTTCTTCTCATACTTAACCTTGACCACTAAAGGAAAAAAATATCTGGCAACTTCAAATTTGGTGATTCATTCCACAAGTTATTGTACCTTCTAAAATGCAATCTACTCTAAAGGCTTAATTGCAGGCTTATCGCCTGCCTCAAAAGTTCAGTTTTGGCCTTTAAAATGGGAGCAGCCTTACTCAGGCATCCTTACAGAGCGATGCCTGCAAGCACAGCAGTGATGGATTGCTGACCTAACTTCTAAAGTAAGAGGGGACTAGGGGGGATTTTATTACAACCTTCAAGACAAGACTGCTTGCCTTGATTGAGTCAATCACGAGGCTCCAGACTCGGGGCAGGGATAAGTGGGGACTCTGGGAAGAGGTGTTTCGATGTGCTGGCATTAGGAACAAGGAGAGAAGAAAAAGTCAGGCTGTCTGTCAGACAAGGTTCTCGGAGGACAAATCTCAATAGACATGAAGAAATGAAGAGAGAAACTATGGGGATTTCAGTTTTCTGAAGTCTTGTGTGAGAAGGCTCACAGGTGTTTACTTCCCACCTCCACCTTCCCTGACACCCTCAACGACATCTTCTCCATATGGCGATGCTTTGCCTGGTCTGCTCCATTCATCGGCTGTGGGTTGGAACAGCAAACTCCTTGGGTGGAAATAATATTGCTTGGATGTTAAGAGGAAAAAAAATCATTTGCTCTTAGGAAGGAAAACACAGCAAAAGCAGAGGGCTTGGATTCACTAGATTCTTTTTTCAAGATGCAAGCTCTGAAAATCAGCCCATGAGTGTAACCAGGATTGGTTCTTGGCCAGCTACATAGGTCTGGCTGGGTTACAGCTGGGGGGCTTTGCCTGCTCACCCCCCACACATGAGGTGTGCGGCTCTGGAGGAGATCACCCCACATTTCCCACAGCAGCCTCCAGTTTCATAAACAGCTTCCCAGGCACTGCTGGCCACACCTGGAAACCATAATATAAAATTGTCTGCTTAACATCTTTCTTTAGCCTCTTCAAGGCTTAAATTTACCGGAAAACTTACCAGGGAGATTCAGAGACCAGATTGAGATTAATTTAAAATTTGGCTGACAAGAGAAGGCTCAGACGAAGCCAGTGCTGCACTGAATATGTCACCAGCTGCCTTTCTTCTCGGCTCCGCTCTGCTGCAAGAGACAGTCTATCTACTTCAAACAGGCAGCCTTCGTTCTCCACCTTTCTCAGATGTTTTTGAGCAACCTAGTTTCACCGGAGAGCAGTTCACGGGGGTTGAGGTGTTTTTACTTCAAAAATGCGAGACCTTCTGGGCACCAACTACCAGTCACCAAAAGCAGCCAGTTCTGGACAGTTACCAAAGCTTCTGTGGAGGCAATTCTCCACGGGGAGAAGAAAGGTTCAAAAATTGTTCTCAGTCAGCTTTGTCCACCCGGTGAAACCCTTGCAAAAAGGAAACGGGCTCCTACGTGTCAGTTTTGACATCGCCATCCTGTTTCTTGCATGTATTTCAGCATGCTAATTGCTTGGAAAGGTGGGGGGTAAAAGATCTTATAGTTAGAACTTTGTGTAGGTGCTGTTGCTAAGATGCAAAGTGGAAAAAAAAACCAAACCAAACCCCAAACTTTTTTTCTTTTGACTTTGTATTTTTTCCCCATCCTGCCCGGCCTCTGCAGAGGAGCAAAGGGGATGGGTACCAACCCTGTCCCCCACCAGCCCAGGGTCTGGCAGGAGGGCAGGGTGCCATGGTGGGGGGCAGCCACCTGGTGAGAGTGGGGAGAGGCTGTCCCTGGGGCTCTGCCTTGCACCACAGCTATGGCAAAGGAGGGCTGCTGCATGCTGGGCAGGGCTACCCACCAAGCCAGCCCATGCCAGGGCTCCTCCATCCCTACTGCCCTCCTCAGGCAGTAGCATCACTCTGCCTGCCTCCAGATCTGGGTGGGCAGCATGAAGTCAATTTGAGATAAAATACACTCTTCCCCTTGACCGCCCCCCCAAAGCTTTTTCACAGGCTGTAGCACTCTGTGCAGAGATCACGAAGTAGGGCAAGCCGGTGTGTCTTCCACAATAGCTGCTTTGTCCCTTACTGTAAGTCACTACTTTGCTGTCACCAATTTCTTGCCTCTTCTGCAATAGTGAAGCCTGTACCAAGGCTGTGAGATCAACCACAGCACCCTTCCATACTAGAGCAAAGAGTCCTATAGGGCTATGCTAGTTTTCTTCTCATTTTCCTTCTGACCAGCTCGTGTTATTTTCTATCAGCCACGAATATTATTTCTGAGCTGCCTATTGTGTAAAACACTAAACCTCATTAACACTTGTACTGCGGACCGAGCCATTTTTTGTTCACTTTGAGAAGCTAACTCCATGTTCCACTGCTGTTCAGGAGAGCCTCTCACCAACCTCAATGTGTGTGTGTGGGGGGTGGTCTCTACACAAGAGTTAAACTTGATAGAAAAAGAAAATTCAGGAGATGAAAACAGGAAAGCAAGTCATAGCATAGAGTGCCACATTTTGCTGAGACTCTTGTTGCTATTTTTATTTTTCTGTGTTGTTAGGCTCTCTCTGAAGTAGCGCTCTCAGCAAACAAGGCCAGGATGAAAGACAGGCTGATTAACAAAATCAAGGCTGCTGAAGAAACACTGATGCAGTGTGTGGTGATCTTTTCTGGAGCCAGCTAAGTATTAGTGCAGCAGTACAGCAGGAGAGAGAGAACCAAAATCAGTCAGCAGAAGGCTTTGGGTACACTTCACTAGTAAAATTTTTTCAGGATACCATGGTAAGCAGCAGCCAGTTTATGTATGTGCTTATCCACCATTTGAAAGTGGGAAAGCTGTTCTACACTTCCCATCTTAAACTATTACACCTTTGTGGGGCAGAGAATTGCAGACAGACGTAAATATTTGCAGGGATTTCCTCATTCTAAGATACTCTACAAATATTATCATGGCTTGCCCACCTAGCTGCTTTCTTCCTGCAAGGTATTATTGTGGCTCTTCACTTCTTTCTTTTGGTGGGCCTCAAATCCACATCCCTTCTTTTGATCCTCTGTGTTTTGCAGGGGATGGAGAAGTATTACTTTTCAGTTAAAAGCAACCAAAAACACAAATGCCAAATTGGTCTCCTGTGGTCATTACACTGTTTCTGGCTGCTAATCACTTCAACAAATTACAAGAAATGAGACACTGTGTTAAAAGAAAAATTCCTCTTTTCTACCCTGCTTTATAGGAGTAAAAATGAAGCAATCCCTCCAGGAGAGCTACTACCAGCCTTGTGCACATCCAGCCCCTGTGCATGCCCTGTACCGCTTGCTCAAGGAGGAAGGCAAGCAGGGTGGGGATCCCTTGTGGTGAGATTTCCTTTACCACAGGTTCCGTTCTCAGCCATGCTTTTATTCTAAGGCTTCAGAAAAAGGAGAAGTAAATCCTGCTGTTGCAATTATTTAGAGAACTTGATCCCATAGAGGCACCGATGTACCAAGAGGTTGAAAGTACAAAGCAGGGACATTTTTCAGAAGAAGTTCTCAAAAAGTTGTCTAAAAGCCAGAACAGAATAGGCCCATCTCAGCTCTGCATCCTTAACAAAAAAAAGTTCTTCTCTGCTTTCACATGCAGAACAGGCAACAGAGGAGAGCTTTTCCATCCTTTGCATCAAGCTGTTTGTTTATTTTTATAAAACCAAGATGCCCCAGTTTTAATACAACCCCACTACTAACTGTGCCATGGTCAACTGCAGTGCAGGGTTTGGAACAAGTAACTGGGTAAGGATCACAAGCTTGAGCATTGGCCTTGACACTAAGTTTGGGCTTAAATGTTCAGACCCACTGGGACCTTGGTATCAGGTGTGAGTGACACATGGCCTGGGAGAGAACACCTAAGTCAGGACCAGAATCAGCAAAGGTTTCACAGAAACCAGGCTGGGCTAGAAATCAAACCACATCACCGTTGTCTCCAACCTGTGGTGAAGCCAGTGTCACACCAGCTTTGCACTTACCTATGTGAGCTAGACTGAAGTGATGCCTTCCCACAAAGCAGAGGAGGTTCAAGGTTTAGGGCTGTTCCAGCTCTTGCAAATATAGAGCCTGGCAGAGGAAACTCTGCCAGAGAGGACCTGTGGTGTTTGAACCCTCTCTGTAACTTGATTTGGAAGATAAGGGCATGGCTTGAATTTCATAGTTCTGAATGGAATGTTATTTGTGGCAGCAATTCCTTATGTCTGCCAGACCCTGCTAAGTGGTGCTCTCCAAGAGAGCTGTAGAATTGTGCTAAACAGTAATTTATAGCTTTTTAAGGGACTGACGAAAAGAAGGTATTGTGGAGAGGGAAAAAAGCTGAGACTTGACAGTGTCCTGGTGATGGAAGTGCTTCAGTCAGGGTGCCTTAGAGAAATGCATGCCTGCTCCTATTACAGCCGCCCTAGGCAGGGTCTGAGCCATCTCACAACTGAAGCTGCTTGTTCTACTCACAGTTTGCAGGAACATGGGAGAATGTCTTAAAAAATTTCTTTGGCAGAAAAAAACCCAAACATTGTCTTGCAAAATGCCTGGGGTCAGTGCTGTCAAGAACCATCACACAGCAGCAGAACAAATACTGCTGGTTAGAGCTGGAAGAAGAGAAGACTAGGGTAGAAGGCTGACTCCTGAACTCCTTCCAGTGGCTGGAGAAACTGGAAACACAGTGTGCAAAACAAAGAGAAGTAAAGGCCCCAAAACTGAATAGTCTACAAGCAGAATTAATTTAATGTGAAGGAGAGGCATTCATCTACAGGCACCATTTCTTTGACAGCGTGACCTGGGAGTCTGAAATAAGTGACTCAGAACTTTCACTCAGTTTCTAATAGTCTACCTGGAGGGAAACAAAAGGAACTCATATCTTTATGGAAATACTATTGAAATATTGCTGTCAATCAATGTACTTTGCCTGGGATGGGAGATATACAGCTGAACAATGAGATTAGTTTCTTCCTTGTATTTCCTCCAACACCCAAGAAAAATGGTATTGGGGGAAAATAATGTTTGAGTAGCAAATGCTACAGTAAAGAAAATTGGGAAGGTCTTGTGGCTTTGACATGGGCATTAGAATATTTTATAGATCTCTTTAGTCAACTTTAAAATTTGTAAACATTTTTTACAATTAATTGATTTTTAATTGGTAAAAAGATTATGTAACTGATGTGTAACCCTCAGTAAGTCATAACATGGTTTTGATGCTCAGTGGCATTAAGCATATTTCTTGGTTATGCTGGGGATAACATCAGTGAGTTTCCATATTGTGATGGTATGCACACTGCTTCTCTTTAGCAATTTATGGAGGCAATCTGAAATGTTTCTGAGAGAAACCCATGGGATTTAATCATCAAAGGATGAAAAATCCATCAACTTATTCTTTGCTGATGACAACGACCTCACTGGATCACAGAGGAATAGGTGTACAAATAACTAGGAAGAAAGAATGGAGGCAAAAGCAACCAGATGTGTAGATTTCTTACAGAAGGACAGAGATGGTAGGGACAGTTAAATTGGTTGAAACAGCAAAGATATTCCTATCCCACTGGAATGTGCTGAACCCCTCAAGCAGTGGGACGACTTAGCACTCAGCTGTCACCGAGAAATAAATCCAACTTGTAGAAATCCAGCATTACTCAATAGCTGCTCTGGCTCTCCACCAGAGCAGAAAGCAGTTTGCAATGAATGCCTGGACTCTTCTCCCGGGGAAAAGGTAAATACCTGCACAAGGTGGCACGGGTTGATAACCTCTTATGTCAGGTGTCTGAGTTACAGGAAACAGTTAACAGACTGCACAGTATTAGAGGAGCCAAGGCAAAGATAGACAGGTGGCTTCAGAACCATGCTTCAGTAGCAGTCACCCCTCAGAATGATGCACCTTGGACCCTGGTGACCCACAAAAGTAGGTCTCCAACACAGTCTCCATCCTCCAGCATCACAACGAAAAAAAAGGTATGAAGTTTTAGCAATGGTAGGCACACACAAGCAGGGCCCACAAGGAATAACTGACCAATAGCACACAGCAGATATCATAAAAAGAAATTACATGTGCTCGTAGTGGGCAACTCTCTGTTAAAGGGCACTGAGGTGCCCATCTGCCAGCCTGACAGGGAGTCACGAGAGTCATGCTGCCTTACTGGAGCTGAGATCCCTGATGTTGCTGAAGGGGTGCCACAACTGGTCAAGATCACAGATTACTATTCATTGCTGCTCTTTCATGTGGGCATGAAAGACTCTGCAACTCATAACCTGGGTAGAATCAAGGAAGATTACAAAGACCTGGGAGACAAGTGGAAAATATGGAGGCCCAAGTTATCTTTTCCTCCGTTTTACCAGTTGGAGACAGGGGGGCAGCCAGAAACAGGCAGATAATGCATATCAACTTCTGGTTGTATGGCTGGTGCCATTCTGAGGGCTTTGGTTTTTATGACAATGGGATGTTCTTTGCAGGCTACAACCAGACAGGGAGGGACAGAATCCACCTGTCTAGAATAGGCAAGGCAATCTTTGCCAATAGGCTGGCCAACTTGGTGAGATGGGCTTTAAACTGAAGAACTTGAGGGGCAGGGTCCAAAATGGCAATGCTCGTGCCATCACATCCAACTGGGGAAGATGCAAGGCCAACTACTGCCATGACAAATGCTCCTTAGTTGCCTCCCAAGATGAGAACCAGAAGGTCAATCACACCAGTGGTCTGTATAGCTATGGAGTATCCTCTTGCACCACTCCAGGGAAACCTGTGTACTTGACTCCCTCTCTGAAATGCCTGTACACCAACGCATGCAGCACAGGGAATAAGCAGGATGAATTAGAGATCTGCGTGCAATCACAAGGCCATGATCTCATTGCAATTACAGACTCATGGTGCAATAGCTCACATGACTGGAATGATGTCATGGATAAGCTATGGACTTTTTAGGAAAAACAGGTCAACAAGGCAAGGTGGTAGAGTTGCTCTTTATATGAGAGAGCAACTTGAATATATCAAGCTCTGCCTAGGGACAGATGGTGAGAGAGTTGGGAGCTTATGGGTAAGAATTAAGGGGCAGGCTAACATGGGAGACATTGTTGTGGATGATTAATACAGGCCACCTGATCATGACAAGAAAGTTGATTAGGCTTTCTACAATCAGCTGAAAGTTGCTTCATGATCACAAGCCCTGGTTCTCATGGAGGACTTCAACCACCCTGATATTTGCTGGAAAGTCTGCACAGCCAGGCATACACAGTCCAGGAGGTTCCTACAGGGCGTTGGTAATAACTTTTTGGCACAGGTGGTTGACGAACCAACAAGGAGAGGTGTGCTGTTGGACCTTGTGCTAACAAAGAAGTGCTGGTTGAGGATGTGAAGGTTGGGGGCAGCCTTGGCTGCAGTGACCATGAGATGGTAGAGTTCAGGATCATGAGTGGAGGGTGCAGAGCAACAAGTAGGATCATGACCCTGGACTTCAAGAGAGCTAACTTTGGCCTCTTCAAGTTGCTACTTGGAGAAATCCCATGGGTCTAGAAGGGGTCTAGAAGGGAGGGGGACCCAAGAGAGCTGGTTGATATTCAAGCACCACTTCCTCCAAGCACAAGACTGGTGCATCCCTATGAGTAAGAAATCAAGCAAAAGAGGCAACAGACCTGCATGGATGAGCAAAGAGCTGCTAGAAAAACTGAAATGGATGAAGGAAGTTTACAGAATGGGGAAAAAGGGACTTGCCACCTGGGAGAAATACAGGAACATTGTCAGAGTATGCAGGGATACAGCAAGAAAAGCTAAGGCCTGCTTGGAAATAAATCTGGCAAGGGATGTCAAGAACAACAAGAAGGGCTTCCTCAAGTACATCAGTAGCAAAAGGAAGACTTGAGAAAATGTGGGCCTACTGCTGAATGAGGTGGGTGCCCTGGTGATGAAGGATACAGAGAAGGTGGAGTTAACTGAATGTCTTCTTTGCTTCAGTCTACTAGGGCTGGCCCTCAGGAGACCCAGACCCTGGAGCTAAAAGTGAAGGTCTGGAGAAAGGAAGATTTTCTGTTGATTGAGGAGATTTGGCTGAGTGATCATTCAGACAAACTGGACATCCACAAATCTATGGGGCCTGATGGGATGCACCCACAATTGCTGAGGAAGCTGGCAGACATCATTGTTGGACCACCCTTCACAATCTTTGAAAGGTCATGGAGAACAGAAGTTCCTGACAACTGGAAGAAAACCAAAGTCACACCAGTCCTTAAATAAGCAAGAAGGAGGACCCAGGAAACTAGAGGCCAATCAGTCTCACCTCCATCCCTGCCAAAGAGATGGAACAACTCATCCTGGATGTCATTTTTAAGCACATGGAGGAAAAGAAGGTTATCAGGAGTAGTCAGCATGGGTTCACCAGGGGGAAATCATGCTTGACTAATCTGATAGCCTTCTATGATGGCATGACTAGCTGGGTAGATGAGGGGAGAGCAGTGGATATCATCTTCAGCAAAGCTTTTGACACAGTCTCCCATAGCATTCTCATAGGGAAGCTTAGGTAGTGTGGGTTAGACAAGTGGACAGTGAGGTGGATTGAGAACTGGCTGAATAGCAGAGATCAGAGGGTTGTGATCAGTGGCGTGGAGTCCAGTTGGAGGCCTGTAGCTAGCAGAGTTCCCCAGGGGTCTATACTGGGTCCTGTCCTGTTCAACATATTCATCAATGACCTGGATGAAGGAGAGTTTGCTGATGATACAAAACTGGAAGGAGAGGTTGACACAGCAGAAGGTTATGCTGCCATTCAGTGGGACCTGGATAGGCTGGGAATGTTGGGCGGAGAGGAACATAATGAAGTTCAACAAGGGCAAATGTAGGGTCCTGCACCTGAGAAGGAATAACCCCAGGCACCAGTACAGGTTTGGGGTTGACCTGCTGGAAAGCAGTGCTGGGGAGAGCTCTGGACTTGTTGTCCACCTGGGAGTCTTGGTGGACAAGTTGATCATGAGATGACAATATGCCCTTGTGGCCAAGAAGGCCAATGGTGTCCTGGGGCGCACGAAGAAGAGTGTGGCCAGCAGGTCGAGGGAGGTTCTCCTCCCCCTCTACTCTGCCCTGGTGAGAACATATCTGGAGTATTATGTTCAGTTCCGGGCTCCCCAGTTCGAGAAAGACAAAGAACTACTGGAGAGAGTCCAGTGAAGGGCTACAAAGATTATTCAGGGACTGATGCATCTCTCTTATGAGGAAAGGCTGAGAGACCTGGGTCTGTTTAGCCTGGAGAAGACAAGCCTGAGAGGGGATCTTATCAATGCTTGTAAATATCTACAGAGTGGGTGTCAGGAGAATGGGTTCAGACTCTTCACAGTGGTGCCCAGTGAAAGGACAAGGGGCAATGGATGTGAACGAGTACACAGGAAGTTCCATCTAAACATGAGGAAAAAATTCTTTACTTTGAGGTTGACAGAGCACTGGAACCTCCCTGGCTGTGGAGTGTCCTTCTCTGGAGATATTCAGAACCTGCCTGGGTGTGGTCCTGTGCCACCTGTTCTAGGCAAAACTGCTTTTTAAGGGGGGCTGGACTAGATGATCTCCAGACATCTCTTCCAACCCCTGCCATTCTGTGATTCTGTGGTTCCATTGAGCCTAGCCTCAAGAGATTCCTTACTCCCACTGCCCTTCCTTAAGTCAGAATCAACTATTCTTGTATTATTCCCAATAGCTACTTGTCTACTCTGTTCTTCAAAAGCTCTACAGATGCTTTGTAAGTTAAAGCAGCACTATGACTCACACGGCACTCACACAAGCACCGGCTTTTGCTGCTTCACCGTCTTGACTGTTAGAAAGGTTTTTGACTAACTTGCCTCTTCCTAGTTTCTGCTAGTTTGCTTCCTAATTTGCTTCCTAATTTGACTCCTCTGTTCTGCAGCCTAAGTCCACGGCTCCTTGTGCACCACAGAGGGTTTGAGGACTGCTTGTATCTCCTGTCTCTATCTTATCTCCCTCAAACAAAGTGGTTCTGGTTCCTCCTACCTTTTCCTTAATTTCCTGTTTCATACCCTCTCAGCAGTCTGGTCACTCCTCTCAGGGCTGCCACCAAACAGTTTCCATCCTCCTTGAACTGAGACACCTGAAAGCCATGTCCTGCTTTGGCAGAGGCCTTGCTAACCCCCAACCACAGTGAGAGGCTGACCTTGTGCCTCTGTGTTTGATGGCACTCGATGGCACACTGTTTTCAGGTGTTATTGCTGACACGTTTTGCTGCCTCCAGCCTCTCTTCCAAAAAAGGTGCTACTTGGGCAGCCATCCTTCAGCCTGTGGTTATAAGGTTGGTTATCCTTGCTTGAGCATAATACTTCACAGCTCCCTCTCTTGAACTGCATTTTGTTTTTCCCAGACCACTTCTCCAGTTTGTCAATATTAGCTTGAATTTTGATTCTGTCCTCCAGCATGCAGCCTGGTATGTGCAAATGTAAAGAGTGTGATCATATCCATCTAGGATATTACAGGATATATTGAACAATATTGGCTCCAAGGCTGAGCCCTGCAGAATCACTCTGACCATGTTCTTTTATTTTACTAATGAATCATTGGGAACTACTTACTGAATACAGTTTTCCAGATTATATTAATTCTGTAGAAGTTTCATCCAGGCTGGTTTGCTTCCTCTCTTTGAATTGAAATAGTATTTTGCTATGAGAAGGTAATTATTTACTTTCATAGGCCAAGTGATACTGGAATGAAAATGGGGTAAGAGAGCAGAAGAAGAAAACCAAAGTTATCTTTGATGGGCCTGGTGGGGTGTGCTAGGTGTTGTGGATTGCAGTGACATGCCTGAATGGACACACATACAACTCACCTCTGGGGCATATGGTGGGTTCACTGCACACAACATGACAGGGATCATGGAGGGAGACAGTAAGTCACCAACAGCACACGTCATGGTCCCTCCTCACTGCAACGTGTGTGCCCACTGTGGCATCTAGCACAAGGCTGTGTGCAGACCTCCCCCCAGGTCCCCAAACTGAGGTGTCCAAGATGGACATGGACACCAGCTGGACTTCTTCAGCCACCATGGCTTTTGCATAGCTCAAGTGCATTGAGCTACATCCTAGACTGGCACCACAACCTCCCAGGCCAAATCGTTCAGTCTTTTCTGAGGCCAGCTCATACACCCAGATCATGTCCACCATCTAATGCAGTATGAAGGTCCTTGGGAACCACTGTCCTTTCCTCTGGGTGAATGGTTCCTGAAGCCTGCCCCTTTTTCAGCTCTCCAAAATACAGTATGTATTTTATAGCCTCACAAAGATTTGTGCACAGGGCTCCTAAGATCTGTGAAAGCTGTATGGAGTGAGTCATGTCTTCTACTGTCCTGGCCTGCTGACTCTCCTTCCTGACAATAAGAGGGAGAATTTCTCCCAAGTTTTCTCTGGAACTGAGTATCTGTATGCGCCTGTTTTTTGGGGAGAAAAGTGCAAAAAGTTTCAAGAGTTTGGCAAAGAAACAATTGTACTAAGCTCAGTCACTGACAGACTGTCTAAACATAATCTAAGTCCCTGGGGACCCTGTAACTTGCAAATGAGTTAACAACTAGAAAAGTTATTGGAACTCCATCTTTCAGATTTCTAAGGAGGATGTTTACTGGGAGAACTGAAACTGCAGCAACATCCAGAGCAAAACTTTTACAAGCATTCTAAATCCACATGAACACTCCCTTCTCCAAACTGACCAGTAACTGGTGTCAATCTTTTCCTACATCCTCCTTCATACTGTCTCTACCCCAGAGTCATCTGCCCTTTCTTTATCATGTCTTTTTTTTTCCTGGTTTCCCATGTAGGTTATCCCACCCCATACAATCTCCACCCACAAAATAGCCCCAGAACAAAGTAGGGGATTTAGAGACACAATTTGCTGTATCTTGGGAATTCTCCTGCACTAGAGCAGGAGGAGATGTGAATAGGGCAGAAGGTGTTTAAGAAACCTCCCTTCTGCACCTGCATAGAAGGGCAGAAAAGGGCCGACTTGTCTCTCTTGATGCTTGCGAGGATATTGGCAATTTAAGGTAGGGATGAATTAAAGCAACTTTGTCCAACACTGCCAAATGGCACAATTTTTTACACTTCTTTTTCATTAAGAATGTCTTGGCTTTCAGTTCTGTATCTAAAGACAAAACATCAGGACACTTGCTTTGTCTCCTGTGTCAGGATTTCTTATAAAGTAAGTTGCAGGGGAACAAGAATAAAGTTGGGGTGATTTAAAGGAGCTGTTCTAAAAGCTGCCTCCTCTTACTTGATCCGCCCTTGTTTTTGACATTTCCCCAGTCTCCCCCACTTTTTGTTGACAGGTTCTTAGAGGATGGGTGGTGGCTTTTTCTGAGAGCAGAATCAGATGTGGTTACATGAAAAACATGCGTGAGAGCTTCACAATGACCGCAAAAGTGATTCGGGGGTGGGGGGACGGTGTGGATGAGTGTGTTGGTGTGCAGTGGGGCTTCCCTAGACAACAGGTGAGAAGTTACTGTGTTTTGGAACAGCTCAACAAGAATGAGATAAAAGTACTTCTTGTGGGTACAGAGGGCAAAAATAAAGCAGTGAGGAAGCCGCTTTGTTAGGCTGGATGATTGCTGCAAACAGCAAAGACACGGGCATGTAAACTGGCAGGGCAAAATTATGCTGCCCCAAAAGCAAAGATGGGGCAGGGAGAAGGAGGGCCCAGGCATCCATGTGAGGTGGGCTGGTTTTGTCTGTGTTAACTTATCCCATCTTGAGGGAGAGAGCACCGTGTTCCCTGGGGGAACAGGTTTCTGGAGGAACGTCTCATGCTGCGGGCGATGTAGGTGAGGCTGTCATCAAGGGACGATGTGGCAAATGGGAATGAATCAAAGCGACTTCTCTTTGTGCATCTGCAATGGAGGCTGAGTCATTACCATTCATCACCAGCCCGGCTGCTGTGTTCATTCTGGTGACAGTTGTTTTCGGGAAAGAGGACAGCTTTTGATGCCTTTTAATTCCTGAAAATAAAAGAAAAAAGGGCTGTCAAGGTAACAGGCATCCAGAGAGGCTGACTGAAAACAGTGGGTAGGGAAATAACTTTAAGTCCCAGAGAAATGCGGCACAAAAGGGAGCTGCCACAATAACCAGGACAGCGTGGCGTGCTCCTTCGTGTTTGTGAAGGAAGCAGTAAGTGGCTATAACTTCCCATGCTCCATTTACAAATGAGCACCAATTGTAGAACAACACAAGAAAGTTAACATTGCTGTTGCTGGGTATTTTCTTCAGGTTTCCTCCTGCTAGGCTGTCTCTCTGTTTTGAGTCATTCACATCTGTATGTGTAGCATCTCTAATCTTGCAACTTACTGGAATCAAGCCCAGAAAACCTCCTCAGCAGGAACAGTGAAGTCTCTTCTGTCGCATGTCAGTCCTCAGGCCCTGAGGCAGTTTAGCCTTTGGCTTTACAGGGGCTCAAGATTTCTCCCATCCACTCCTGTTGTTTCAAGGAAATGACACGGTAGCTGCTGCCATTGCCGGGAGAGGCTCTTGCCAGGAAGTTTTAAGGCAAGGTACACCCTGTGACTGCCTTTTCTTCTGCACTTCTCCTTTCCCTCACCCCTGGCAATCTTCTCATATGTTGGCCCTGCCAGGCTCTGCAAGCTCAGCAGTTTCAAGCTCTGAGCCCAGGAGACAGCAGTCAGAGACGTGCCATCCCTGTGCGTTGGCATCCCCTCCCTCCAGATTGATGTTTTCCTTCTCAGCTTTCATGTCTCCATCTTGTTATTGCTCTTCTCACGCCTTTCTCCTTTTTTTTTCACTGATCCCTTCTTCTGCTCTGTTTCCCCTCATCATCTCGTAATGATGTTTCTCTCTTTTTACCACTGTCTTCATCTAATCACCACCATGGTCTTGCTGAGGCAGAGGGACTCTACTGTGGAACGCAGTAGGAGAGTTTGGCAACCAGAGATTGTCCTTGCCTGAAGAAATCACTTTGAATAAGCAGGGCAGGAAAAGGGTGAGGGGGGAAGTCTAGAAAAGAGAAGGGACTTCCCCTTCTCTTTCCCTTCTGACCTCTCAGTAGGGTCATAAACAAGTTCTCTCTCTCATCCGTTGGCTAAACTGTCATCTTTACTTCACGGGTACTTAAACAGGTGTAATTCTAAAGCAAAGCAAAGCATGAGAGGAGTTCCTCAAGGAGTCTTGCTGCTGTGGTGAAGGAACAACCAGCCAGTCAAACCACCCCACCCCACCAAAAACAGTCCTAAGAGGCTCTTTGCTTTGGCCACAACCACCTAGGTAAACAGAGCTTCCCAGTGCCAGCGCAGACCCCAGGGAGCTCGGCTGAGACACCCAACATGACAGCGAGGGAGAGGCATGAGCTCTGCAGGATGCAGTGCCACTTTCCAGGGACTGGGAGGCACCTTACCCTGCTCCCAGAGGAAGGCTGTGCTGGAGCGGGGAAAGGGATTTTGGTCTTCCTATGATGACCAAAGTGCTGCCACAGGATTTTCTATAGGAGCTGAGGAACATGGCTCTAAGGCCTGGGCTGGCGTTAGGTCAGGAGCTCCAAATGGACCTGTCCCACCTTCTGTCTTGTTTTCTCTATCTGGACTTGTTCAAGCTGTGAACTCTCTCACTGCCTAGGAGACCAGCTGTCTCCATTTTCAGCCCTAAATAAAAACACATTTAAAAAAAAAGCCATACCAATTAGAGATGAGCTCATTATATCTGCCTGTGACTCATCTACCGGAAGCTGTAGGGAACACTACTGCTGTGCTGGGAGTCTCGCTTTCAAGGGTGTGGCGACACATGCAATTACTAGATTGAGTAATCAAAACTCGGTACGGGTTTCCTGTCATTACACACTAACTTCTGATAGCAGAGATGTGAGGGACTATCAGTGTTAGGCCCCACACCTGTATGTGCACACACATGCACGTGAATATTCCTGAATGGTCCGGTGAAGTCAACAAGACTATGCAAGGCTCAGACACTACCTGAAGCCCAAATGTATTTTAGTGCAAGTTCAGAGAAAGTTAGTTTGTAGGCAAGGTCCTCTTACAAACTGAGAGACCTGGCAAGAAGGAGTCAACTTGCTTTATAAAGTTCAGAAAACACAGTGACCGAAGGGACCAGTGTGATGCAGAATTAGTAGCAATGGAGATACTCAATAACATGTCTATTATTGACAGACATCAAGTTTTACTTTGATGTTCTTCTGTGGTTCACCTGATGATCAGGAGGGTCCTTAGGTTTGGTAATGCGCCTAAGATGTTGACTCGGGAAAGCCTAATTGCAAGAATTACATCCCTGCTAGTGCACCTGCCCACAGGACAACTGGCACCACCTGCAGCTTTCCAGCTTGTCTACATGTCCATTGACATGGGTCACCCCACTGTGGGTGAGAACATGTTGTCACTGCTGCTGTGCTAAATAAAAACCAAAATCCCATGAAGACACGGCACTGAGAGAGCCCAGGGGTTTTACTCGAGTCAAACTGTCCCTGGGGTGGAAGCGAGCTGCTGAGCAGACCTAGCAGGGTGAGTTGTTCCTTGGCTCTACCCCTGCCACCAAAAAGGATTCCCATTCATATGCAAAACCCCTACAGCCCAGGCAGACAGGGCTGTCGCTGCGCAGCAGCATTCAGCAACCGGGTGGGTGTATTTTGAGCCCATCCTGCCTGCCTCTGCTCTCAAAATCCACTTCTCTCTTGGCACTCTTGGCAGTAAGGACACCTCACCTCAAAACCCATCTCAAAGGCTGTCCGTAAAAACAAGAAGCGTTACTCATATGAATGAGACTACTTTCGTAAGTGCAGATGAAGGAAGCTGTTACCACCAAAATGTTTAGGAAACTGGTGAAAGGAAATAGTCGAGCTGTAGCGTAGGAACCAGTTCAAGCACTCGGCTCTGGCTGCTCCCCGTGCTGCGTCCTCACCACCATGCAGCACGCCCAAGAAGATTTGACTGCACCCAGTGAAGAAGATGATGCCTTTGAGGAAGGTAAAGTCATCTTTTCTTAAACTAATCCTTCTCCTACTCGGACTAGAGACCAGTTTCTATCTTGGGTGGTATTTCTTGGGTAAATCTGAAGTTGTCTATGGGCTCCAAGGTCATAGGGTGACCAGACTTTCTTTTTCTCCTAAGAGAATGCAGAACAAAAGCACCCCAGGTACAATGAAAGTAACTTTCACACTGGTTCAGCAGCTTGCTTTCTCAGCAAGTAGGTTACTGCAGAAGAAGAAAGCTGGAGAGACACCAAGTGTGTTTTCTACCATGGCTGCACTGCACAAAGCAGTGCGTTGGGCATTCAACACTGCAGGTGCATCTGTCGTTACAGTAGTAGGGGCTCTTTACAGGGGCTAGAAGCGGCTTGCTATTCAAATTATCTGAGTAAAATTAGCCTCCTCCTCTCCAACTGCCACAACCCATGGCACAAAGCCGGTGCCATAGTTTCTTATCCCTAAAAGTGCTTCTGCCAGAGCTTGATTTCTTACTGCTCGCACCCTGTGCCGCCGTTTACATGTGTACCAAGTGCTACTGTGTCAAAACAGCAGAGACACAGTAAGAGCACCCAGAGGAGAAGGAAGAATCTGGCCCATGGTGTCTAATTTCTCCTGCTGTTCACTGCTCCCCCCTGCACTCGAGTGGGGGCCGGGGGGAGAACTTGCTCATGCAAATCTTCTCCCAGCCCCCAGCCCTCCGCAGTTTCCAAGAGAGCTGAAGGCACAAAGAGCTGCCTGGATCCACTCCAAAGACTGTGAACCTTTAAACTCACTTTCAGCACAGCTTCAGCAAACCTCGTTTAAACAAAGCTCAGCTGCGGTTGGTATGGAAAACTTAGCAGTGAATAGTGCCAAATCAAGTTATCTAAGCCCCAGTGAAAGGCATCAACACAGAAAAGAAAGCAGTTTCAATGATGTACTGTCTACTCAAATACATTTCTCACGTATATATGCCCTCACTCCTCACCCTGTTTCCCAGTCCGGGCTCAGAAGGGCAATGGATTTGCAGAAAGGAGAGGTCAGAGCATTTGCTTTGAGGAAAAAATCCTGAGAGTCCAGGGAAGGCCTGATGCCACTGGGCAAATCAACTGGCATTGGAAGTACCCTGTTTTATTCCCTGCATCCTGCCCTCACACAGGAGGATGCTGCTTCCCAGGATAACCAGTCATATGCTCCAGCTCGACTTGGACATTTTCAAGTGCTCTGAAGAGCCAGTGGGATTTAGGCTTCATTGCTGTTTGTGAAACCTCTAGTCTATGTTCTTAATCAGAAATGCAGGAGGGAAGGACAGGAATGTGTGCAGGTTATTCGACATTTATATTGTGTTATCTGAAGGGAAAGATACAGTGCTTAAGAAAGCCTTTCCAGCCTCTCAGCTAAGTTGTTTCTGGAAGGGCTCCTCCAGCAACAGCTACAGGAGGCTGGCTTTTCAAAGGCAGGAACATTTTAAAAACCTCTCCATGACCCTGCTTGAAGCAGGAGGTTGGACTAGATGACCTCCTGAGGTCCCTCCCCACCCAAGTTATCCTACACATCTAAGACTTGGTGACTGCTTCCTCAAGTCATTTGTGTGTAACTGGGAACAAATCTACCCCAGCTGCTCAACCGGCCAAAGGGTCTGTTGGCTCCTGAACCAGCCAGCTGGGAAGCCGAGACAACATGGGCATGGTGCTAGCCTTCCCCTTTAGCCCCCTCTCCTCTCTCTCGAATGGGTTAGCAAGGAAACATTAACATTTTGGCTGCTATTTCTGGAGCACCATTGACTCTGGACAACCCCGTGCCCTCCCTGGGGCTGGGTGGGATGCGAGCAGGGAGGAGCAGTGCCTGCTCCGGTCGGAGGGCAGCCCCCACCCCAATCACGCTGCAGAGACCTAGGCGTCAGCCAAAACTTACTTTCAGGCTGGATGGAGGCGTTTGTCAGGCGCTGAACTCCAACTCTCAGCTCAGCACAGACCACAGCTCTTAGGGTGTGGGTTGTTTTTTTTATTTTATTTTCCACATCCGGCCTGATTTGGGAAGCCGTGATGGCAGATCTCCCATCCGCCTTTTTAATTTGTCCCAGTGCTTAGCTACTGTCACAGTTAGATAGCTACATCTTATTTCTTCTAGTGTTGATTTGTCTAATTTTTTGAAGTTTGTTGCCCTCTTGTCCAGGAGAGCAAAGAACTCACTATTGTTTGTACATACAAGTGTCTCATACAACTATCCACAGACTGTATTCAGACTGCTCTTATCCTTTGCCAAGCAGACTGTTATCAACAGCTGTTTCTTTATAGTGTGAGTTTTAATCTTTTAAGCATTTTCATGGTTGTTCTTGGGACCATCCCTTTGGAGATGTGGACACCAGCATGGAGCCCACCTCTCCAAAACTCTTACACCAGGGACAAATCCAGAAGTTACATGATCTGTTCACTCATACTTTATAAATATATATATATGTATCGGGATCAGAGGATCAGCTAATCTGTGCAAGGGCTGCTTGAGTCCTTTTGGGTCCCAGCATTACACGAGGGTCTCTTCATTCAATTTTATTCTATAATCCTCAAGTCTCTCTGTATCAAAATTTCTCAGTATAGGCTTAATACTATCCCACAATTACGGCTTATCTCCTTTTCCCCCAGCTATGCCCAGACTAAAACCAGATGAATCAGCTCACTTTCTCAATTAGTCTGTTCTCAGAGTGATTTACCACTTCCCCAGACACTGTGTCATCTGCATATTCAGTCAATCACTGTTTAAAGTTCCCTTTCAGGTCACTGACATAAAAAGAGTTAAATCCCACGGGGACAGAACCAATCTATGCAGGTCCTCACTAGAAATGGACATCCCCAATGATCCCTCAGCTGAGTTACACGTGTCATTTGGACTTGTTTTGGATCCATTCAGCATATCCCACATTGATCTACTCTATTTCAAGTCTCTTAGTCAAGATCTCATGCAATACCAAGTCCTATTTCTTATAAAAGTCTAAGTATACCATCAACACAAATATTTTCTGTAAAACATGAGTGCCGCTGATTGTATTCCATCACCTTTAATTTTGCTTATATGACTCCTACATCGGCTATTCCATAATGAGGTCAGGACCACTGCCAGCCTATTGCACCATTGGTGATACAACATTAAGTCATAGCTCTCTGGAAATCCTCTGGTGTTTCAAGTTTTTGGAAAAATTCAACAAAGAGCCCCTTGGATAGCTCTTTTCAAAGCTACAGTTTAAAATCTTCCTTTAGGAAAGTTAAAGGAAAAATTATTTTCCCATGGATATAGATAGTAAGCTGGCACTGATATTTTTCCACATGCAAACAAAAACATTTGTCAAAAGCTTCGTGTTTTATGTAGCACTATTGATAATTCCACCATTTTTACCTACATAGGCTCCAATAGTATCATTTTTCCTTATTATGCCTTGAAACCCCAAGTCACAGAGCCAGGTGTGACAAGCTATAACATACGTATCTTCAGCAAAAATCGGGCTGACTCTTACAATATCTATTCAAAGCTTGAAAATGCTCTTCCTCAGAGGGAATCTGTTAGCTAATTTTCTTGTTTCCTAACAACAACCTTGCACTCACACCGTGCTATCTCCTTCAAAGGATCAGCGGAGACTTTGTGAATGACTGTGCTCAGGTTCAGTGCAGTGCAACTCTCTCTCCTCTGCAACGCAGCCATCATTTAACAGGGCACAGCTGTAGTATGCAGAAGTTTAGAGAAGGAACTATTTTAGCCTCTTGAAAGTACAGGCAGTGACATGTTTTGTTTCTTTTATGACCTTACTTTGTTAATTCAAGGCAAGTGACTTCAGTTAGTTGTACATACCGTAAAAACACCTACCTTGGGGAAAATGACTTTCAGTTTTTAGTGACTCTAAGTGCCTTAGTTTCTGAACTTTCTTCATTAAAAAGAAATCACTTCCACCAGCACAAGGCTTCTCCTCAACACTGCAGCCAAACAGGTGTGGGTTTTCCTTGGGTCTGTCTAAGCTGAGGAGCCAGGAAGGCTCCTGTGGCTCCCAGGCCCAGGGCGGGAGGGAGATTTGGGCACGAGTCAGCTCTCTTTGCAGACGACGGGAGGAAAGCTGAGTGCTCACACAAAGGCATGATGCCACTGCCCCAGCACAGCCACAGATGAGGTCCAGGGGCTTGGCACAGCAGGAGCTCCTAGAACAGAGCCAACACATTCATGCAGAGAGTTTGCAAACACTCAGCAAACACAGCAAGCATGTGTGTCCAGGCATCTTGTTAGCAGTGATAAACATATCCAAACTGAGAATGCACAGGAGAAATAGAAATTAGACTGTGATTTATTGCAGGCCTTTCCATACAGCTGCTCCACACTGACCTCTTCTCACATCTCCACCACCCACCTCCTGTATGAGCCCTCCTCTTAGGCCAGAGCTGACACAAAATCCTGTCCATGTTTCCAAAGTATGGGGGAAAGCAAGCAAAACTGTCTTTTTCATAATGTACAGTAAGTGCATACACCGGTTCAGTAGACCAGAGCCCCACTTTAGATGGTGCACTGCACAGTGTCAGAGTCCCAGGGCCCTCTCCTTGTCCAGGACTGATGTGCTGCTACGACACATAGGCACACTCCAGCACTGCCACACATCAAGGCTCCCAGCAGAGCATTAACAGCATCAAACTTTTAAGGTATGCTTCAAAAACGTACCAGATGCCTTTACATCCTTGTAAAGCCTGCCTGACCTTTTTAAGAGAGAAAAGAGTTTTAGCTCTGGGGTTTGGGATCAGCTTTGAGGCTTAGCTGAAATGAAAGGCAGCTGCTGTTCATGGTTATGTGCACCTCCTGGTGTATTGTAATAACGTTGCTGATGTTAGAGAAAAATGAGGATAAGGTCTCGGATGTTAACCTAAGGTTGAGACATGCTCTTTATTCAGCAATCTTTCAGGTTAAGCAACCTCTCTCTTCCCCTAAAGCAATACAAGACACTGTGCTTTCCTCAGACATATATCTGCAGTGGCTTGTCTAAAAGTCATGTGAGGAGATCAATGTCACAGCTTGTCCGTGACCCACTGGACCAGGCTTCTTTCCGTACCATAGCGAGCCAGCTGTTCACTGCCAGCCCCACTTTGGTGAGAGCCAGCTCAGGTATGCCCCTTCCCCACAGAGAGGGTCAAACTGACTCAACTGTAAGCAAATTACATCTTCTAAGGATATTCATGTGTACAAATCAGTACAGTGTTCCAGTGGATGTCTACCTTAGAGATGTATAGAGATACTATTATTCCTATATTTTCACCCCAAACAGAGTTTGATATGTCTACTTTTTAGCATACAAGTCCCTAATATCTGATAAGTCTGTTGTAAAGGTGAGCAGACTTGCAATGATTTAAGCATGGGAGCTTCTCCTCCCTGACTGCCGGGAGACTACGTATTATTGTCCTGAAAAGGTTTACATGTCCCACCAGCCTTACCTGTCCTTTTGGCTTATCTTGCATTCCTGGAGATGAAGAATGCGTGTGCCATACTCACTGCAGCCAAAAGGGAGAGGAGTCCCATTGCTTCATCACCAAGGCAACAGTGTCTACTTCAGCCATATAGATAGATCGTAAGAAGAGATGTTTGGCCTATAAACTCAGATTGAAGCACCTTTCTCCAAAATCACGGGCAGACCTCAACGTGTAGGACAAGGGTGATGTGGGAAAGAAGGTGCTCTCTTATGGAGCATTTTTGCTTATTCCTGGTTTTGCTAAATGCTTTGCTCACCTGCTTCTTGCAGCTGCTTCTTTTTGGTTGTGGTCCATGGGCAGATATAAAGTTATACATATGGGTGAGAGAGTTTTTTGTGGTGGGAGGAGTCAGTGTGAGGCGCCTGTCCCCACCCCAGGCACCCCCACACAGACCCACCCGCAGCACTCCAGCCTCCCAGCACTTCCAGCTGTCCTGGGCAGCTGGAGCAATATTTTTAACAGGACACCATGTTCCGTATTTGAAGCAGAAGCAATTGAGTCCTTGAGGCCTGAAATTAAAAAAAGATTGACAAGAGACACTTTCTGCTCTGTTGTCTCCCTATTTTTTAATTAAAGATCTTTGATCTTTTTGGTTTTTCCTTCCCTGTGTCTTGAAGGCAACATGTTTGGTTTGTATTTGTCGACAATATTTCTAGATCACTAATAATAGCAATAGCAAGGGGAAAAAACAGGTCAAATAAACAAGTGGTATTCAGCCAGCCCTCAGAGAAAAGAGGAAGGTGTGTATAAGCCAGCGAGAAACCAGCCATTAGGTGTGCTCAGGATTTCAAAACAAGTGTCTCACCAAAGACTGAAGCAAAACTGTCTCCCTTTGCACCCTTTTTATCCCTCCTCTTTTTAGACAGTGTCTTTACAAAGCTCTGCAAAACACAAGCTTTTGTCGTCCAGTCCCATCATTAAAGTCACAATATAAATGTGGCTTGGCTAGCATGAGCTGGTGGTGTAAACAACTTCACCCCTTTAACAATTCGAGGCACAGCTCAGCCGCCTCTCAAATGAGCTTCCGCCTGCCTGGATGCTAAAACCAAAGCCTTGTGGTTGGTATAACAAGGGTGTGACAGGCACACAACAACGGGGTCAGGAAGTACAGAGTTAAAAGGCGAGGAGTGAAAATGGTCTGAGGATATGAATTAGAGAGAAAGGGGAGAGTAGTCAAGCACTTGACAATGGCACAGAGGCACTAAAAAATTGATGGTGGGATGATTTCCCAAAGGTAGGATTTCTCCTATATCTCGGCATTGCTTGAGGGGTGAGAGATGTTGTCAGGCCCCACAGAATTTTGAGCAATATTGACTTGATTTGGCACCTAAGAGCAGAGAAATGGTTTGAAGAAGGGTCCCGCTGAGGCTGCCACCTAAGTGATCCCTCCTTGCTGATGAAATTCACAGCTCAACCTACAGACCTGCCGAGGGGGGTGGGCAGATGTGTGTGTGTGTTTGCACACCCCAAAAAAGATCCGGTGGGAAGGGTGCAGGAAAACATTTATGCTGTGAAGGGCCACGGATATTTCTGTGTCTTTGGCAACTGGAAAACAGGTGAAGCAAAACCACTAGAGAAATTCTGAGCACAATAGGCTTGGGGGCTGACATTGATTTACTGTGGTTTAATTGCCAGTAGTCTGGGAATTTGAAAGTTCAGAGATCCAGAGCTTGGAAATGATGCCTGGAGTTCAAATAGTTGGTAAAAAGATGGAAAGACAAAAAGTGATGTGGAAAGAAAGGAAGCTACAGACAGAGAGAGAGTGAGAAAATAAAGTGGGATTTTGGGGGAAGTCCCACTGTGACTCAACCCCTGTCTGAACAAATGGCAGGGGATGAACACATCTGACTGCTCCCAAATTCGATTCATGTCTATTCCAACCTTCTCAGATATTTAGGGTCCTAAATTCTCAAGCTGGTTACCTTAAGTTCCCCTTATAGTCAATACTGAGTGTGTGTGTTGTGTGTGTGAGAAGGAGGGTGGGCAGGAATGGAAACAAGAAGCCCCTCCAGGTGCCAATTCAAAGCATGGAAATGGGGATCTTTCACTACTGGAAGATGCTGGCTCTTGCCCTGCCTGTGACAATGCCCTGCTGCTAGGCTGGAAGCAGTAGACACAAGTGTGGCTGGTGCCTGTAGGGCAGCATGCATGTGCATAGGGGTGGCTGGTGCCCAGTCAGGGCCATGGGGGGCAGATCTACTGCAAGAGCCAAGTAGACTCATCTTTGTGATAGTGGGTCCCAGCTAGGAAGCCCTGAAGCACTGCTTACCATTAAAGCGATTCTCTACTTGTACTTTGCCTCTAAATGGGACTCAGTAGCTACAGTACTACCCACACAGGTTCAGGGTAAAGTTCCCCCAGTGCACAGCAATGCTTTTAGTTATTCCCCACTGGGAAAGCTGCCTACACTTGGTGCTGCCCTATGGCACCGCAGTGGGGAGCTTAGCACCCAGGTTGCTCCTGCAGCATCACTCACCAGACCCATGCCAGGACAATGCCTGGCCTTCACTGCCCATGTCACGGCATTGCATGAGCTTGTCTATAACTAATAGTGATCCATTCCACAGAGAAGAAAAGATGCTGAAAATAGCCCAGCCCCACAAATACTCAAGCTCATAATCCCAGGTGAAATGACTGCCCTGGGAAACAAAACCCAAAACTGCCCCAAACACTCAGACAGAACTGCCTGAGGTGCACATAGCATCACACACAAGGGCTTGCAACCCCTCCCCTTTGTCATGCCAAGCTGCTCCCTGGGCCAGCCCTGCCTTCCTGCCCACCTGTGCCTGGCCTAAGGGGAAGTCACCCGCAGTGACGAGCTTTTATGCAAGTGATCCTCTCTTCATGCCATGCAATACTGGAATGGAAAGGCCCGATTCCCCTGAGGAGTGTGCCCATGGTTTGGGAACAGTAGCAGCAGAGGCAATCCAGGAGCTTCCCTGGAGGTGTGTCCAAGCCACCTGCGGCAGGAGAGAAAGCAACAGCTTCTCTGAGGGGCTCCACAGTATGGTTGAAAGCTCTGTGAATATATTGTCATGATCAGAGACATTAAGTTTTCAAGGACTACTGCCGGATCCTCTTTGAGATGAGCTTCTAAAATCTTACATCTTCACCCTACAGCTCTCTGAAGTTTGCGATTAAGATGCCAGTGGCTAGCAAGGCTGGCCAGCATTCAGGCTCCATGGCATAAACAGAGCTTCATTTACATCCTTCTCACTTCATGGTAGCTTGGGTCAGTGGAAGAGCTCTGCTGTGAATGTGGAAGTGACCTACAAAGCACCATCTTCATTTTAGCAGAGTGGTTGTGACTGTGTAGAAGTGCAGTTTGCCAAGGGAGAACTCCCTGCACGTTTTGGAGTCCCTCTCACTATGTTTTCTAACTTAAAAAGGAAGAAGAAAAAGATAGGACAGGGCCCAGGTAACATCACAGAGCTAACAGAGGTAGCACGAAGCAAATGAAATCTTTTCTGTCTCAAACATCACCAGCAGACCAGAGGTCACTGCAGTTCCTTAATGGTGGTGATGTAAAGAGCAGAGACAGCACAGCCTGCTTCCTCTAGGGAACACCAGGGTTTTGGGGTAGCATCTGGAGAATCCATCTGATTTATAAATTGAATGATTTGGGGAGTTTGTATTACATCAGGACTGAACGACTGGGTCATAACGTGCAGCCTTCACACTGAACTGATTTCCTTCTCTTGAGCGTCTTGGAGAAAAGAGAGGTTTTAAGGATGTAGATAAATTTGAAGCTAGACAGCATTTCTGAAATCCTCCTCCAAACACATGCAAGGAGTGCCACACTAGCAACACTAGCATACATTTAACAAGTGAGGCACTTTTTTTATTGAGAGGGGTGGGAATGTTGAAAAGGATCCATACAAAAATATTGTCAAAGCGAAACGAAGCCACAGGAGGAGCAGAGCCCTCCAGCACTGCTGAGCTCAGCTCTGGAGTTGGATGGCTATAGCTTTTTTATTTTTATTTTCCCATCGAAAAACAAGCAGCTCGGGCAGTCCTGATCTGCTCTGCCTCTTCTATCACTCTGGGCAGCTTCCTGCCATTTCTATTCCTGATGCCTGTTGTGAGCCAAGGAAGAGTTAGCTTAATCAGCAACACCAGCCACCGATTAGTGCCAAGCTGTTGTCATTAATCACTTCAAAAATCACTGCACCGAAAATAGTACCCAGGGTCAGATGTTCAAAAACTGGCGTGGTTCAACTGGTGTCATTTAACCCCAGCCGCAAAGCCAGACCACACCCCTAAAGAAACACTATTTCTTTGCTTTAAATTACATATTATTTGTGATTTTTTAATTCAAATTCACTCACAGCCCCAGTGATGTGTCATGAAAAGCTGCTCTTCACCTTTCCTAGAGGAATCAACTGCTGCAAGTGGTTAAACACCTCCAGGTGAAGGCAGGCTGGACCAACAAGCAAGCTGCATCCCCCCAAAAGATGCACAGGGCTACTGGCCTGAGGGTTTGGTCACAAGCTTCTCCGTAATGTGGACTCCCCCTCTCCTTTGGAATCTCAGTCCAAATATTTGGTAGTGCACTTGGGGCTCATTACATTACAGAGGCAGCATGTTCATTGCGCTCCCCCGAATGGCATTTAGTGTGTGCTGCACTTGTTTTATATTTGCTATATTTAAGCCACAAAAATATGCACTGATGAGGAAAAGAGGGCTGTGGCAGTATCTTGGAGGCAGGAAGGGAATGAAAACAATTTCTTAAAGCTACAATCCTCTGTGCTGAACTGTGGGCCAAGAGAAGGAAAGAGGAGCACAGTCAGCTTGGGTCACTGGTCACACTGAGGACCGGCTGGGTCACCCATACTGTTGTCCATCACAGAATCACAGAATCACAGAATCTAAGGGGATGGAAGGGACCTCGAAAGATCATCTAGTCCACCCCCCCTGCCAGAGCAGGGTCATCTAGAGTACATCACACAGGAACGCATCCAGGCGGGTTTTGAATATCTCCAGTGAAGGAGACTCCACAACCTCCCTGGGAAATGATTTCAGGGCAACTCTGGTTTTACAGTAGTGTAACTCAGGATGGAAATTTCTTGGAGCCTTTGCCCCAGAGGAGTCTTCCTGGGTTTCTACTATGAAATGGTCATGTTAGGAACATGCAGGAATAGGGGTGTCCAGCACTGCAGGGTACCCACACAGCACTTGATTTTGAAACTTGTCTGGAATTATTTGCTCCTTTGCCTCCACCCCAGCCTTTGCATCCTTCTCCTACCTGACCATCATTTTCCTCAGACCACGCTCTTCATCCCTGCAGCTCCTCCCCTTCTTGCCATGACCTGTGGGACACGCTGAGCAGGAGTCAGACAGAGGCTGTCTCTGTGCTGCTGCTAGAAGGCACAGCAAGGCAGGCCAAAGCTTCCAACCCGCACTTTCAGTCATGGACCTAGGATACCCTTGGTGGTTGCTAATATGTCCCACAGTGTCCCCATATAGTAACTATCCCTCGTGATCCTTGGTCCTCCCAGGCCAATTAGCTGCTTCATAGCATGGGGTGGGCAAGGATGGGTCTGGCCCAATCATGCCTGGGACTGCTAACCAGAGTGTGCTTGGGCATGTGCAAAGAAAGGCATTCTCCTCTGTGCTTCAGAGCTTGCCCAAAATTTGCCGCTCAAGTGCAGGTGAGGCTGCAAGAGGAGTCTGGAGGTGAACATGGGCTGGGTCCATATTTTAACCTCAATCCTGATGTAGCCAGCAAGTTTCAGCAGGAAGTGCTACTGTATGGTAACAGCCGTAGAGACGGCATCAATCCCCTAAGAGATTCCCAAACACAGCAGGGAGCTCAGCCCACAGTCGTGATCGAAGATAAAGCTTGTGGCAGGGAGCCAGGCCTGAGCACATGAGAGCCAAGAAACAGGGAAGAGCCAAGAGATTACTCAAAGATTCAAGAGGATGAAGCTTCCCAGTGAAGTAGCTGGGATCAGATCAACTTTCTGTCTACAAAGCCAAATCCTTTCCTGGAGATGGTCTAACAGGACCTTCTTGATCTTACACATGTTGGTTGTACTGGGAAAGGCACTTTCCCTGTGCAGCAGCCCTATGCAGATATCTCACATGCTGCAGAACCACAAGGAGCATCGCATCCCACTCTCTGCTCTCCTTTGGGCAAGGTGGGAATGAAGGTTTCAAGGCTGTCCAGCAGCAGGACTTCAAGCCAGCACATTGTCCACAGCATGGAAGAGATTGTCTAATAGCCACGCTCCCAAAAAGCAGACTGACAGTGCCATACCTGGTGCTTCAGATCTCTGATCACTACCATAGCTTCAATCATCACATTGCATAGCTGACCTCCAGCTGTAGAGGAAAGCAAAACTAAGTTTCTAGCAGCTTTTCATGCACCTTAATTAGAAAACAAGGAATGTTTTTCAATAACAAGAGTTGGGGGGTGGGAAATAAGGCTAGAGCTGCGGTACTAGACATGCCATCCACACACTTGGCATGCACTTAAGAGTGGCTCAGCCGGCCCTGGTTGCTAAGCTCTCTGAGAAACTGGAATGTGCTGTTCCCTCCAACCCTCCATGAACTTCTCCCCCTTGCCACCCAAAACCTGCCCGGAAGTGGCAGCAGAGCTGATTTTAAAAGGGTGACAGTTCTGGGGGAAAAAATGCAGTCAGCGGCTCCTTTGTCATGCTCCCCCAAGTTATATACGTGAGGGCAGGTAAAGTATATGCTTGTGCATACACCTTCTGAAGTTACCTTGCAATCTTCAAATGGTGGCAGATGCACAGGCCGTTGGTGGGAAGTGCTCTTGCTCTGAGGGCAGATACCTCAGACCATCACAAATGCAGCATGGTGGGATGAAGAAGAGATAAAAGAAGGATTACCTATGGAAAGTGTTATATCTTGCAGTACATTAAAAGCTGAAAGCCACTCCCCTTTCTGTTCTCAGCCCTCTCCTTCCACACCGGTAGCTTGCTGTTCCTTGGTATACCAAGTGTGTTCTGACCACCATGCCACAGGACACAACTACTGCATTATACTTCATTCATTCCCAAAGGTCCAGCTGGGCACCTGGCCAGAAGTCCCAGAAGATTTAATCTGTTCCTAAATCACTGCAAATGTTCAGCTCAGATGACTTTTTTCCCCACAAAATGTCCTGAGAACTGCAGGTGGAAAGCTTTGCAAAAGCAACATCAAGAGAAATGAGGAACTTGAGGGTGGAGCAGAAACACAGTGATGGGAAGCAAAAGGGGGGAAATGGTTGCACAGTGGTTAGAGTATGTCAGCAGTGAAAAACAAGTCGGTATCAAACTCTTTTAGAAGGAGAGCAAGAAGTGTTACAAGATGATGATGAGTGCAAGCCAGATGTACTGGACAGGCTCGTCTGACAGAGAAAGTATAAATATGGCAACGGAATCAACTCAAAGAGCAGCATGGGCAGAGTATAGTATAGAGAGTAGGAGAGTTGTGGCAGTACTTTAATGTGTTTATAGCTGGAAAGAATAATGGTGAACTTGCATAGGGTCAGCAAGTTAAAGCTCACATCTTGACCAGATTGCTCATGGCAGGGGTCAAGCTCTTTTCTTTCACCACTCCAGTAAAAGCCTTACCAAGTGATGGTTCTGGCACCTGCCATGCTCCCCACTCTCAAATATGATCATTCACCTCTTTTTTTGGACCCCAGGTAAGAGCACTCATGTTTGCTACCTGTGTTCCCACAAGAGGCTTGCCTGGGTGTGATACCTGCTGAAGATGTCCTGCGGGGCATCCATCAGCGATCTGGAGATGCTGTGTGCTTCCCTGAGAATGGGAGTTCCACAGAAACACAGCAAAGAGCAGTTACAACAGAAAAAGCCCATGTGCAAATTGTCTTTCTTAAAGGCTAGGACAGGTCTGATCTACCCCAGACATCCAAAGCTCAAAGCCATGGTCTGCCCACCCATCCCCCTGCCTCCTTTGGCCTCTTGCTGATCCGAATGTGCTAACAAGAGATCTCCATGAAAATTGCTATCTGCATGGTCTGCTGAACACTGTCACCCACCACCAACCCTCACTTTCAGGCAAATGCAGTTGACCAGGACTGGGCTAAGTCTTTGTATCTGCATATCAGACATCCATCCCCACAGTAAGCATGGAAATTGCAGCAGCAACCCATAGTTTCATGGGGGTCCTCACAGAGTCCTCCCCCAGAGTATGGGCAAAAGAGTGTTTCCCCTAGACCTCTGTCCAGGTCCTGCTCCCCCTTTCTAGGTTTCTCTAGATGACATGTCTGCCATGGACCTGAAAGCCAGGGAGTCCTCCTGCTCTGATGATTCAAAGGATGCAGTGGGCTGGAGCCTGTGGGTCTATGGGAAAAGTGAAGTACTTCTCTTTATATTCACCCCCCAGAGCAATGTGTAACTGATGCATATCTGCCAGAAAATCCAGCTCAGCCCTTTCAAGAAGCCTTCCAGGTGCCTGGGAGGAGCAGAGCATTTAGGTATTCTCAGACTATAATCTCTTCACTGATAATCCTGATTTACTCTTTGGCCTGGGAGCAAAGGCAAAGTGCTCCAGCAAAGCCCAGCAGGTAATTTAGGAACTCCGGCTTATTTCTCTCAAGTATAACGTGGGATTACCATTGCTGGGAATTAGTGTTTGCAAAGGTGCACTGGAGCTGGCAGGGAGGTGGAAGTGGAGCATAATTGGCAATTCCTGGTTTGGAGAGGTCATTGTTTTCTGAAGACAAAGCTAGAATCGGCCGTTGTCACTTAGAAATTTCACTGGGGACATTCATGCTGACCTATTTTTAACATAACAGCAGATTACACTGCAATACAGTGAATAATTTATATGAGTAGTAGCATGATCACAGCCACAATACAATGGCAGCTTTGGTTCCTGCCTAATTATGGAGGGAGGCAGAGCGCTCTGGCATTTTCCACTGAATTAGAAAAACAAGACACACGTGGAATTACTGACCCGAGCCTTTCAAAAGCATGTGTGTCAGGATGAATACATGTTCAGAAGGACTAAGTGGGACAAAGATTTTATCTAGAGCATCCGTAAACCTGCTCAGTCTCTGGGCGGTTTTGGCAAGCTGCAGTACCGGGAGCAGGAAAGTGGGAATGTGTGTAGAGTTGGGGGTGATGGAGAGGAGGAAATTAGCTTCCTGCGTTTGCTATGCAAAACCATGTTAAGAGACCAAGAGAAACTGCTCATACATCCCTAGCGTATGTATTTGCATAGGATAGAGGATATTTCCTTGAAAGAAGAGGCTGCAAATGAATGAGGTATTTGCATCTGCAACCTTAAGTTCAAAAAGTCTTCTGCAAGATAAGACCAAAAAGGCCAGAGGGAATTTGCAACATGGGCATAAAAAGTATTTGCTAAGAACTATTGTAGGAGGCTCAAGGTTGGAGTAAGATGCTGCAATTAGTATATGGCACTGAAAACCTTTAACAAATTAACCAGGCTTCCACAGTGAGAGCTGCCACCCCCTAAAAGGCTGAAATGGACTCAAAAGCATATTAAGTATGCATGATGAGACATTTATAGCTTTCAGCATTGCCACAAATATTCCCTCTCCTCTCCCCCTGGCATTCCACAGCCCGAAGAGTACAGCTGCTTTTTCCAGAAAGCAGCTTCTCCACCTTGGCCTCAGAACTCACGTCCTATGTGAAACACATGGAACGGGGGTGCAGATGATTCAGCCAGAGACAAAGTCACCCTAAAAATTACACCTTGCACTACAGCTCTAGCACTGTGTTGGCAGCAGCCCCTACACTTTTTTCCAGTGGAGAAGCGGGTGCCTCTGGAAAAGGCACTACTGTGATTGCTGTAGAGCCCATCTGAACTCAGAAACCTTGGAAACAGCCCTTAGGCCCCAGAGGTCTGCACGCCAGGGTGAAGAGCATCCTTTTCTGCTTTTACTGAATCTGGAGTCATTTTCTCTCATTTCTACTTCTTAAGGCTACAGGGTGCTGTTTATTTTCAGCATACGATATAAATAACACATGTTCATTTTTACTGCTGAAAATTACTTCTGACGATAGGTCAGCTGAAATTGGCAGCTTGGATTTTTTATTCAGTGAGGGTTTTTTTCCCATGCACAATGCTCTGTGAAACCCCAACTCTTATTCTTGTCATTTCCTAAACTCCTCCGTACGGTATCATCCTATGCGTGACGGGTCTGTGTGCTCCATGAAAAACATTTGCATTTCAAAGGCTGAGTCGTCCTGCCCTGACCCAAACTGGTAAAGATACAGGCATACAGGGAGAGTACCAGCATTGCTTCCTCAAGCCCCCTTCCAAATTGTGTCCCTTTACCGGATTCGTAATTTGCCAGAGGTTCCCCCTGCCCCTCAGAAAGAAGCACTTTCAGCTGTTTAAGAGACACAAGGGAGAGCTTGTTGAAGGAGCTTTAAATGTTGGAAGAGGGACAGCAAATCATATAGAAAATACGGCATGGGTGGTGGCTGAAGTAAAGCCCAGTATGAAAAGAAGCTGCAGAAGAGAAATGGAGAAGTTCTAAGGCCAGCAATAAATGTATGCACAGCCCGTACCTCTATAGAGAAATGCATTTATAATTACTAGGACTAGATATTTTGGAAGGAAGACTGAATTTAAAGAAAATATCCCACGATCCCTAGGAAAATACAGCTTTCCTGCCTTTTCATCTTGCTCAGGGTAACAGAGGAAAGATGCTGAAAGGAACAAATGTAAGATCCATTCATTGCAATGTTCTTTCATTTATATTCATCTTCAACTGCTGTCTTCAGCCCTCCCAATGTCCAAATTTAGAGCCTGCTATNCCTGCTATTGCACATGCTACTGAAGGCAACAGAGGCTACAGCGAGTATCCCACAGGCCGCAGGAGCGGCGGCGGCCCCTTCCCTGCACCATTCCCGGCGGGACGGCTGAGGGGTCCCCTGCGGATGCCCCATCTTCGGGCCAACTCCCCCAGAGGCAGCAGCCGCCGAATAAAAAAGGGAAGAGCCCCGCCGCCGCCGCTCCCAA
>VZRW01009525.1:69782-134879 GCA_013398125.1 Aegotheles bennettii | reverse complement strand
TGGGGAGGAAGGGGGGCTCCCTGGTGCCGAGGCGGGACGTGGCCGAGCGGAGCCCGGGGGTTGCGGGGCTGAGGAGTCGCGGGAGCGGGTGCCGTGCCCCGTCCCCTCGGCTCTGCCGCCGCCCCCCGGTGCCGGGCGTGAGCGGGCGACGAGTCTTTGGGGAGGGAAAGGGGGATTCCGTGCGGCTTCCTGCGTGTGGTTTGAGGCTGAGAATGTGAAAAAGATCCTGGTTGCGGGTGTTCGCTGAGGGATATGAGAAGCTGTGCGGGGGAGCTGGTTTGATGTTTCCTCATCGCGCGTGGAAGTGTTTAGCCTGGTTTCCATCAAGGAAAAAAAGAAGTCTTGGCGTTTCCTTAGGTCTTGTCATTCTATTTCCAGTGAGCTTTTATGGTATTACTGGTTGGAGGAAAGCTTAGACCCTCTTAAGTTCTCCTTTCAGTCACTGGCTCATTCCCAAGGACTGATGCAAACATATTACACACTGGCGTTGCACTTCAGTTTACCTTTGAATGCCCTGGTTACAAAAGGTCATCCTAATCCTATGACTGATCTTTCTATTGCTGTGTTAACTGAGCATTTTGCTGTCTCTCATTCACAGTTTCAAAAAGCTTTCTGGAAACTCTGCGTGTGCGTTTGTGGGCCTGTGGCCATTCTGCCTTTGCACCCTTTCACACGTGTCTCGCTGGGAAGAGCTGAATGTATTTGCAGCGTAATTTCTGCATTCATTAATCTGGCCGTGCATTCTGCCACGCTCATCTTAATTACCGTGTCGGAGCTGCTGTCACGCAGCTGGAGCCCGGGGTAGGGAACGCACTCCCAAACAGAAACATTATCTTCCTGTGCTCCAGTGGCTAATTAGGTTTCACAAGCATCCCTCGCCTTCTGCATAAACAGAAAGTGGGGGCATACCCAAGCAGGGAGCTCGAGGAAGGAGTCAAGAGGAAGGTGTATTTCCTGAAAGATTTCTGTACCCACTGCCCACCCGTTTCCGAGGTCCTTACACACTGGGAAGAGATAAAATGTGATCTGGTTTATTGAGGAAAGTATCCACTTGGACATGTTAGGAACCCTCCTTTATAACCATAATGGGCAAACATGACAGATTGCTCCACACTTAAGTGTGGGTGGGTGGGTATATATTACACAGTGGGAGTCTAGAGACGGCAAAATCTATCTTTTCTTCCATAAATTCAGCGTTTTCTCAGCCAGTAAGTAAATCACTAGGACAGTCACTTAAGATGGTGTCTGTGCTGCTCGCAGATGCAGGGAAGCACTTGTGCAATGTGGACTTTTAAAAATCCAGCATCCATAAGCTGATGCTGGTTTAACTTTTGACATCCAAGCAGCGCTTCCTTGACAAGGTGTGGGCTTTGGGGAGTTTGTTTGTTTATTGTTTATCTTTTTAAGAAGTAACAGGTTGAATTTCTTTCTAGGATCCTGCCTAAGGAACAGAGCAATTAGCTTTGCTGTGTCTCTACTGACAGTATATCTTGGACAGAATGACAGTACATCTTAGACGTTTTTCTGTAGCAGAATTAACATTTCTTAAACACTTGGGAATGTGTAAGGGCAGGAGTGTGTGGTTTGTAAAGGAGCATCCCTAAGTGAGAAGGTTGCTTTACCTCCTTGCGGTCTCAAGGCACATGGCCATTTTATTCACCTGCATCACAGATACAGGTGCAGGACAGGTATCAGGGTAAGAGCAGTACAAAGCACAGCCTCAAAAATCACAGCAGCATGTTCATGTGCCATGCAGCATCACCTTTTGCTCTTTGATATTTTTAACCCTGAGCAAGCAGAAAGGTAACTTGGAGACAGAGCATGCTTCTGGGAAAGGTCTGCTTCCTGGGGAAGCCGCCTTGCTTCCCTGCTGGGAAGAAGTGGGAGTGAGAACCAAAGGCAGCGTTGACTTTTTCCAAAAAAGGGATGGCTGGTCTGTCTGGGTTTTTTTTCCCCTGCATGCTATACATGTGGCAGTGACAAGCTGCTCACAGACAACCCACTTATTGGGGTAGTTTTCATCATTCCAGCTAAGCTGCAAGCGGGGGGCAGATAGGCAGCTTGTGTCTGCGGCCATTCAACCAGCACAGAGCATCAGCTGAAAGCAGCCAGGGAAGGAAGCGAGGAGAGTGATACCTGAACCATGCTCCTGGGGCTTGTTAGAGAGGACCAGGACATGAATTAGCATCAGATAGGGGCCTGTCACATCACTTCCAAGCTATGTGGTTCCTGGATGACTCTATTAACAAAATGCTAAGAAATCTGGTTATTTTCCCACTTAGCAGGAGCTTGGAGGTCACTGTTTTGTTCACTTCCAGTGCTTGCTGCTCTTGTGGCGGGGGATGTTAACTAAGTTCCTCAGTAAGAGATTTTCAAAATAGTAATGAACAAGAGCATGCACTGACTACTTTTTTGCCCCACCAGTTTTGCAGGGATTGTGCCTCTGGCTCGAAGATGTGCTTGCCCTTTTAGAAGGCAGAGAGAAAGAACTGGGTCCACTGTGAATTTAAAATCAAATTTAAAGGCTTTTGACAGCAGAAGCAATTTTGCTCAGAGGGACTTAACAAACTGTGGTGGCTTTGCTTTGGGTTTGCAACAGCGTAAGTGAGAATTTTATTTCCTCCCTGTAGCAGAGTTGCCAAGATCTTTGTTCCACTCACTGCCTTTCAGAATTTAGTTGTGCCAGAGCAAGGCAGGAGGGCAGTCTGTGGGCAGAAGAATCAGGCGGCTGGAGGAGGAACAGCAGGACGAGCTTTGCCAACTCCCCATGAGAGGGCTGGGGGGAGAGCGGCAGTGGGAGCCAACCCTGGATGCAATAAATGGGATCATATTCTATATCTCTGCCTAGTGTCAGGAGTGGCTTAGATAAGGCTGGGCAGCAAGCTCACTTTGAGCCTCATGACTGTCCTTCCCTGCATTCCCCAAATCAAAGCAGAACCTTCACATTTTTCTGGCCACAGCTGCTCAGCAGCTTTATTTTCTCTCCTCAGTGCTAGTGCTGCTTTTGCCCTTGCTTACCTGCACCTGAGTGAGCTGTGTGACTGGGCTGGGGCTGTCTCCATCCTGCTCCTGTCCTGCAAAGCTGATGCTCTGGCTGCTGCTTTGGGCAAGTATTTCAAGGGGAAAGAAAGCAGCATGTACTGGGTAACCCTCTCGTGAAGCTGGTTTTAGCCCCATTTGGCAACTTAGAGACAGCTGCTATGCCAGAACCTGGTTGAGCATTCTCCTGTGGGCGAGCACCACTTGTTTGCTCTCTAGAGCACCTTGTGATGTTGTTTTATTGCAAGTGGGCAACAGCGTTATCTCAACTTTCATAGAATCATAGAATGGTTTGGGTTGGAAGTGACCCTTAAAGGCCATCTAGTTCAACCCATATGCAGTGAGCAGGGACATCTTCAACTAGATCAGGTTGTTCAGAGCCCTGTTCAACCTGACTTTGAATGTTTCCAGGGATGGGGCATCTACCACCTCTCAGGTCAACCTGTGCCAGTGTTTCACCAACACAATTTTTTTTACAATTTTTTTGTAGAAAATTTCTTCCTTATAGCTAGTCTGAATCTACATTCGTTCAGTTTAAAACGATTACCCCTTGTCTTACTGCTACAGGCCTGTATCCAGGGGATTTGGATTCAATCCCCTGAGCTTTGGCTCTCCAACTCTAGCTTTGAAGTATCTTTGCTGCTGGGTCTGGTGCTAATGGGAAGAAAGAGGACACACACCCACACCCTCCCTCTGACCAGGTCCAAGTTCATTAGGAAGCGGCAGTGAGGCTTTGGGAACTAGCTGTATCCCAGCTGTGATCAGAAAGTGGGTCCTGGTATGTGCTGCCACGTTCCCTGGAAGGTGTGGAAAAAAGCAGGTTCCTTGGTGATGCTGAATTACTTTTTGGCAGCCATAACCAGAGACCTTGCTTTGGTCTTTGCATCCAAGCTCTGCACCTGGTGGCCTCAATAAGAAGTGAGTCTTCTGAGCATGACATAAGAACTGTGTTATTTTTTTTCTTAAGTTGTCTTTTTTTGCTGTGTTTCTGTATTACAAGAGTATCCTGTAATTTTTACCCCTCAACCAGCACAAAAGAAATGAGGGATTAGCACAGAAGTATGCAGGCATCTTTCTTCTTTTCAATGGGAGGAACAAATTGAAGCTGACAGTTCCCTGGAACCAGTGCAACATATGAAGTAGTCACAATAATACATTTTATCTTCCAGCCCTTTTAAAGCATCAGAAGCTCTCGGTCTCTGATGCCTCCAGTAAGCTGACCTTGGCTGGCAGAGCCAGCCACTCATTACTGCTGTCCCACTGGTCACAGCCTGTCCTCTCTCCTGGCCCTCAAAAAGCCCAATTAGCTGCAGCAGCTAGAGCTTCCTAGGTCAGGCAGCCTGCTGGAAACCCTTCAGTGACACCAGATCTGTTTCAAATAATCCCTTCTGCATTTTTTTTCTTTTAATTAAAAAAAAACATTTAGATGCAAGACCCAGAGGTTTGTCAGACTTGATTTTGTGGTGAAAACATCACCAGCAGGAAAAGCTCAGGTCATCCATCAACTCCAAGAAGCAGTTGCAGCAGAGAAAGTCTATCTAACCATCACTGAGGTTCTGGTTTTAGCTTGTGCTTTCTTCTCTACAAAAGACCAGGCTAGACTGACCTTATATATTGCTATTTAAACTTCCTATTCAAGCTGACCAAAGGAAGGAACTCTTTCACAGTGAAACCAGTTGGAGACAGACAGGCAAATAAGCACCTGCAAATAGAGCTGGAGGTTTGTGTTTCGACAGACGGGGCAAGGTTGAGCACCGCAGCTTCCTTTCTCTTTCCCCAAATCATCATCTCGCTGTCTGAGCAGCCGAAACAGCTCTATTTGTCCTTCAGTGAGGTGTCTTTCCTCTTTGCCAAATTTATCTTGCATCTACTAGAAGACTGAGACAAAACAGAGGAACAATATAGTTTGTAGTGAATGCATCCCTGTAAGATGCCTCAGAAGCCTTGGAGAGAATGGCCAGTGGCACTGGCCTGTGGTACTGCCGCAGGCAGACAGGGAGGGCGGCTGATGTAGCTCGGTGTTCAAAGTCCAATAGGCATTTTCTAACTGTGTAACATAATAATTAACAACTTGGTATCCTCTGTTGGTATTTAATTTTAAAATGTTTGGGTTTAAAACTGTAATATGGTACAAAAGTAGGGGCATTTATTATAGCTTTGTGCAATAACGTCCCCGCAAGTTGTCTGTGGTCAGGGAGTCTCCCTGCGTATGGAGACACCTTTTTCTCCCCTCATCCCTGCTAGCATCGCTGGATTGTGGTAGCAACAGCTGCCTTGTGCACTTTCCCAAACATACAGGCATGTCTGTGGGTGATGATGCTGTTGAAAAGATGCCACTGCTCAGTTAAGTGTATAATGTGTCAAGTCCTGCATGAATGACTGCCCTCTTCTCGTCTTGTTGGGTACATCCGCAAAATACCATTTTGTTAGTTCAAAGAAGGACTTCGGTTTTCACATAGGGATGATTGTGGGATAGGAAGCAATGGGCTGTGAGGTGCTCTTTGAACCATGAGGCATTTTCCTGAATTCAGTGTAACAGTCGCAGGCCACATCTACTTAGATATGCACAAAATCTTATTAATAAGAAGAGACATCCGCTAAAGTAAACAGAGATGAATGTTTACTTTATTAGATGTTCAGATTAATAAAACCAAGAGCTGGAAATGCTCCCTAAGTCATCTGTGCTGCACAGAACCAAACCAAAGCCATATTTAAAATGCTCAAACTTCTGCTGAAGCTGAAGAATAATCAGCTTAAAATTCTGCCTGCATATAGCAAGGTTTTGCTTTCTTTGCAATCAGAGAGAGATGTTGTCGTCATCTCCCCAGATGGCAGCTGGACCATAAAGCCTTGTTTCCATGCACTCCGGTGCTGGGCTGGAAGTGCTTGCAATATATTTGATTTCCACACCCTAAGCAGAATCTCCCCAAAGGTTAGATGGCCTTTCATCTGCAGTTAACCAGCACGGGGTTGCTTTTTCCTCATTCTTTCCTGACTCTACCTTTAAAAAGAAAACAGTCCTCTTTCCTGGTAGAGAGGAAGGCACCAGTGGATCCAGTGTAACAGCTCCTATACAGCATAAATCAAATGCTGTTTGTGTACGTTCTCCAGCCACTGTATTTCTTGTGTGTTGTGCTGCCACCAGGTGTGGAAGACAACTGAATTATAGAATCATAGAATCACAGAATCATTGAGGCTGGAAGAGACCTTCAAGATCATCCAGTCCAACCGCCTACCTACATCACCACTAAACCACATCACCCAGCGCCACATCCAGACTCATCTTGAACACTTCCAGGGACCGTGACTCCATCACCTCCCTGGGCAACCTATTCCAATACCTAATCACTCTTGTAGTGAAGAAATTTTTCCTAATGTCCCATCTGAATCTCCCCTACTGCAATTTAAAGCCGTTTTATCCCATCCTTTCACTATGTGCACAGCAGAAGAGACCGACCCACACCTCACTGCAACCTCCTTTCAGGGAGTTGTAGAGAGCGATGAGGTCCCCCCTGAGCCTCCTCCTCTCCAGACTGAACAATCCCAGCTCCCTCATAAGTCATTCCCCATAAAACATCTTTTCCAGTCCCCTCACCAGCTTTGTTGCCCTTCTCTGGACACACTTCAGCACCTCGATGTCTTTTTTGAAGTGAGGGGCCCAAAACTGAACACAGCACTCGAGGTGCAGCCTCACCAGTGCCAAGTACAGCAGGACAATCATTTCCTAGTCCTGCTGGCCGGCACTGCTCTTGATGCAGGCCGGGATGCCATTGGCCTTCTTGGCCATAATTGCTTCCATTGGCAAAAGGACAAAAGCGTTTTCCATCATCATATAAGACCATTATATCCTCCTTTTCTTATAGCCAGACTGATGGTCCATTACTATGATGTGAATTGGAAAGTGCAGAAATCTCAACAGAGAAGGAAAGGAGAAAAGAGTGGGAGGGTGGTGGAAGACAAACTGCGGGGTCATTCCTATAGCTGTTTATTAGCCTGCAGTGGCCCCAGTGGGTTTTTTCTGTAAATGGCAGTCTGGAAAAGCAGGGCTGTTCCGAGATGCATGCAGCCTTAATTTGTGCAATGAAAAGTTACACAAGATAATTACCTTGTAGTTCAGCACAATAAATGCTGTCATATATGTTTAATGCATGCTCAGTTTATCTGTAATGTCTCTGTCTAAAAGAATCCAATGGTAACTAATCCTATAGCATGGCCGGAACGTATGATGTTTCAAACTCAAGATTTCTTTTTTTAATGTTCACTACAGATTAAATTTATCAATTTAACCTACCTGACTAGATCTATTTACTGTATATTTAAGATTTTCATCAGGCTTGCATTGACTGTGTCTGTGATAGTAAACTACAGGCATTTGGGACTGTTCTCAGGCACTGATGGTAACAGGCACAGACCAGCCCTTTGTATCCGTGGCATTAAACTCCCCTGTCCTCTAAAAGAGGGAAGCACATGGAGACTGCTTTAGGAATGGTCCTGGGCCCACGCCACCTCCCGAACCATGCCTGGCAATTGTGTGGGAGAGTGCTAACTGGCCCAAGCCAAATCCATGCCAGTGATTGCTCAAACAGTCTAACCTCCTTTGCCCCAGGGGGCCGAAAGCCCTTGAAGATTCCATGGGGAACAGCTTCTCTGTACTGAGAAACTTGATAGCTACTGAAATGAAATGTGGTTTCAGAAAGCGGCAGCAAGGACAGCAGTTCTCCATACAATTCTAGATATTTTTTTCAAGCCATTCCTGTAAACACTTGTGTGCCTATAAAGCTGTCCTGCGTTTTGCACTGATGGGCTGCAATTGCTCCGTGTAAAACAGCAGCATGGGGACATGGAGCTAGGATACCTGTGCCTCCTGACTGGCTGCACATAACAATAACTTGCCTGGTTTTGCTCAGCTGCCCCATTGGTTGTCAGATGTCTTCTCCAGTACCAGCAACATTAACACAAACTTTTCCAACAGGTACTCTTTACCTAGCACAGACACCACCACCACCCCCCTTAACCCTTTATCCTGCAACAAGTCTTTTTACAGCTGCTTTTTACATCTCCTTTAATGATCCTGGGTAGAGAAGATGGTGATGGTTTGGGGGAAGTTTAGGCGAGTTGGTGGTATTAGATGTGCACTGTTGGCCCCTAACACCTTTGAGGGTTTTTAACATTGAAGAAAATAACCTCTGCCATAAGTTTAAATAAAAGTTTTAAAAGTTGTATGTGTAAGATCTTCTCTAGCACAAGATTCAAGTATTGAATTTAAATGAACTGAAGCCAAGAGACAAGAGTTACATCAGCACACGCAGCCTCTCTGGGTTGCACATGGACAGTGTTCAACTACTTGACGTACTAGAAGAAAGCTTCAGACACATGCTATAGCCAAATATAAATGAAGTAATGCAGGACTTTTATGGCAGTGCTCTTGAAATGGCCACACTTGTGAAGTGTCAAAAAGATTAAATAAATCCATTGCTGCAATACTCGTATATGGGACAAGAAAGTCCAGCTTTAAAGATGTTCTGTCCTAAAACATGTAGTGATGTGTCTTCAGCAATATTTTAGTAGAACGATGTGCCATTAAGAGACCTCTGGAAATAGAATGGTGGTATAAACATCCAAGGCGTTTTAAATCACCCTGATCCCACGTATTTAAAGCAGAGCAGCAAAGCATTTGTATCTCATTAGCGACTGAAGGGATTTGACAACAATGATGTTTTACTTTCCTTTCAGGGATGAAAAGCCTGTCTTATTTGTTTAATTTAGCTCACTCATGCTTATATTAGAGCGTACCTAGAGTGGATACCGAGTACAGCTACAGTTTGTCTGTCTTGGCTGAAGCAAAACAAATAATCTCTAGAGCAGCCCACTGGTTACCTGGACCATCCTGCATGTGTTTACTCGATGCATTTACTTTCCTGCAGATGCAAAGACATAGTAGCCTCAGCTTGCTGTCCTTGCCTGCACTGCTGCCATCCGCATTAAATGAGGGTTGTAAACAGCAGAAATGCTGGTGCAAAGTAATAAAAGAAAGCAGCACTCTTAATGATGATTTTATATTAAACACTGCTGGGTCATGCTTTTCTTTCCTGACAGTGAGAAGGATTTTATGTTCATTGCTTATATGGTCTGAGAAAGTAAGGCCACTCTACTGCTTGCACTTGACATACAAATTTAGATTACTGTTCACAGTCATCATGGATTTTGCCAAAAGACTTCTACAGGAGTTGCATCTATTGACATTTCCCTACTCGTTCTTAGGTCTTACTCATGGGCTTGTCCAAGTTTTACTGTTGGTCAGTAAGGGACAAGGGACACCACCAGCACCACTCGTGGTTTACCAGGCCTCCCGTACTGCTAATGCTTGCAAAAGTTCTGAGTAGGTTGATCACTTTTTGTGATCTGTGCTGAGAAACTGAAATTCCACCCAATGTGTGTGGTCAACTGGGTAGTGTTCAGCGACCTATGCCAAAAGAGGTAGAGAAGTACCCAGGCTGCTGCTAGACAGACTAATTCCCACAGCCCGTTTTGCATCCTGTTAATCTTTCTCCTTGTCACAAGATCGCTTCTTGTGGTTTATCTCCTAGTATAGGGGTAGATAACAGAACATCACAAAGCCTTCCACCTTCACTACTACGTAGCGCTGCCGAAATGACAGCGTGATCCATTGCACGCGCAGGTCACGCACACCGAACTGCTGTTACGGATTTGGTGCAAGGTGGGTTTAAAGCACAAGAAGATCATTCTCAGTTGATTTTCAGAAAAGGTTTTTCTTTAGATTATTTGCCCGTACTTGCATGGTGGTGGAGCTTTGTTTTAAATTAGACCGTTAATTGACATAAAGAATAATCATTGATGAGTAGGATTGGAGTTGACTTCTAATCAAAGATCATTCTGCATACAGGGGTGGGTTTGAAATGAATGAACATCAAATCTAATTAGGTGTCCGGATTCTGATCCCTCAGCCACGCTCATACATACTCTTACAGACCAAGTTTTGCTTATCTCCACTAATACCAGCTGCATATGATTGCTCTGTGTTCCTAGTGCTGTAAGGGAACAGCATTAGAGAGGGCACAGCCTGAGGTTCATGCACACGCTCACTCCAGCTGTCAGCATGAAACAAGTGGTGGAACTGAAAAAAATGAGGTCAGCTACCACGAACCCATCTGTTGTGCGTGAGAGCCACTTAGGATCAAATTTATTTTGCTTGGGTTTATTACAGTGAAATAACTCATTTGCATTTCCCTCTCCTTATGTCTCCGGCATGTGCTACACCAAGGGTAAGAAGAGTTGCTGTAGGTGTTTCTATGAGCAGAGATGAAGCAGAGGAAAGGGCAGTTTGCGTCTCCCTGGCCTGAGAAACACAACATGTACCAAGAGCTCTGGTGAGAAAGTAGCTACAGAAAAGGCAGGAAGAAAGCTGGTCATGGTACAAGACAAAAGGTTGCTGCTTTTACCTTAGCCACCGCCAGTCATTATGTCTGTGCTAGTGAGGTGGTGAGAGTTAAAGCCGAAGGCATGTTTTACAGTAAAAATAAAAAATGAAGTTAAAAGTCTCCACACTAACTTTGGCATCTAGACTGGTGTGAAAGACAGCTGATGCTTACTGAATTTATGGAGCTATATTATAGTGGGAGCATCAGATATCAGGTCCTATATACCTTTACAGCCACATATTTACCATTTTGCTATTGACCTGCATTGTTAGCTTTTTTCTTACTATTATTATTGCTTTTTGGTTTATGTATTTCATCCAGTTTGAGTAGGAGGAGCAGAACAAACAGCATGAGCTATTCCAGATGGTAGACAATTTGTGCTTCTGCTCAGGGTGTCTAGTGATGAGCTAGCAAATACTGTATAGCATTTGAGTTGAAAATATCCTTACATACAACATAAAAAATGTTCTTATGGAAATGAGACCATAAAGTACACATCTTGCTATTAGTATCCAGTCTTGGGAAGAATTTTATGTGAAACAAAAGCGAAAATTTGGTACCCAAAGCTAACATTTTCATTTATTAAAAACAGGTAACAGTGCCTTGTTGCTCACTCGAAGGGATTTCTGCATGACAAAGTAAAGCTCCCAGCTATGGGCTTAAGTAGAGCTATAAAAGATGCATGAGTTGCATAAACACTTCTTTGTGTGTTGTAAAAACTGAATCCACCCAAACTGAAGGTATTGAAATGTGACTAATAAAAGAAAGAATCACTGCAGGCATCACTGACGCAGAAACCTTCAGAGCCATCCTGCTGGATAGTCAGCAGTGTGAGAAGCGAGGCTTGGATGTCCATGGTGGGGGAAGAGATCTGCCTCGGGCTGCCAGGGAGGTTAAACTAAGATTCCTTTTGCTGCAAGAGGCCACCCAAGTGTGACCCAAGTGCTCTCACATCTCCTGTGTGAAGGAGAGGGAGCTGTCTCAGCTCTAGCTCCTTCTCTGTGCAATGCTGCTCTCCGCAGCCATGCTGGTAAGCCCACGTGGCTCTTTTCTGTGCACTAAAATTAATGTTTGAAGCTCACAGATCTGCTGGCCTTTCACCGGCAGATACAGGCTTGGGAAGTGTGCTTGTCAGCATAGCCATATGCTGCTATTTAGGAATATTTCATAGCCTTGGACTTTGATGGAATGAATGCACGTGATTTTGTTCTGGCAACCAAGAATAGTTGTTCAGATGGAGCTCACATGTCTATACAACTCTGGCAAATGCTACCCTGCACAAGGAAGGAGCAACCCATTCACTGGGGGCATAAAATGTGCCATGAAAGGCTTAATTCATGTAATCCAATGACCAACAGAAGACACCCTTCTACAGGCGCTTCCAGGAGATCCCACCCCACAGAAATGTTCTTGACACATCCAGGAATTATAAGCCTATGCCCTAATGCCTGAGAGGTTTTGTCTTAAAAGTGTAAAAACTCTTGTGAAAGAATTAAATTTCTTATGAAAGTTTTTATAATGCTCCTGAGTGCTCTTACCCATATATTATTGTCAAATTTTTATATTAAAAAACCAGCCACAAGAATGTCTACATTATCATCCAAGATGCATATCCCTGTGCCTTCTAGGAGCCTAGGGAACATGGAAACCATAAATTCCAGGTGGTTATTTGGGCTACTGGCCATGGTGGCCTCATATTGCCAAGATGATTCAATTAAGTCATAAAGAAGATGGAAAATTAATATTAAAAAAATGACTAGGCTATAGAAGCAAGCAATACCAGCTGAAGGTGTACTGAACGAGCTTAGCCTTGAACTGAGCCTGAGTAAGTTTATAATTGAATTGTGCTCTTCAGGTTTGTGAGGGCAAAGCAGAAAAAACTGGCTGTCAGAGAGGAGGGGGACATGGCTTCTAGGGTATAATCATTTTCTTCCCTTATTGGATTTATTCTTTTGGGGATGCATGCTCATACATGGGATCTTATTGCAATAAAAAGTTTTTACCTTTGTAAGCTGGCCAGCTAGTCTGATAAGCAGAACATAGACCTTGACATAGATGAGAGAGGAACATACTCATTTCTTTCATTATTCAAGAAGATACCAGTTAACTTACTAAACATAACCCGGGTTTGCAGTTAAGAAATGTTCCTAGCACACAGAACAGAAATCAGTTGACTTCTGTAGCCATCCACTCGCATCATTTTAGTGGAACCACTCAGTTTACCTTAATCTGAGTAATTATCTCCAAATTTTAATGGGTAGGCAGCAGTCCACAGATCAGCAGAAGGAACAATGTACAAACCATCTCACTGTACGGATTACATCTTCCTAGATCCAGAATGGGCCTTGAAACCTGTGTCACACAAAAAAATAATATAGGAACGAAGGATTATCAAGGATCCCTTCAGTCACTGAGTCCTACCCCATGCTGCCATTTAATCGAGGATTATACAGAATCCCAAAGCATCCTTGAAACCTCTGTTTCACTAACCCTCAGCTGCAGACAGCTCCTTAACACCCTGCAGCAAACCCAAACCCAGAGCCATAACTGTAGCTGCCACAAGGAGAGAATAGGAGGAATCAAGGGCACCATCACCACTGCTATATTTATTGCAGCTTTATGTGATTATTAGCACATGTGTAGCAAAACCAACTTCCCCTCATCAAGTGGTGAACAAAAAATACTGTCTCCAGGTCAGTCATGGGGAAAAAGCAAACAAACGGATCATGCAAAAGTCAGCCTAGATTTAGCAAATGTGTTTCTGACTGAATTTCCCCTCTCTTAGCTTGAAGTCCACACTGTTTATCAAATATTTTGGCATTATGAGAGGTGGAGGTCCATGCTGAAGGTGATGAAGAGAAGGCAGTCCTGTGGAAGTGATGGACTTAGCTGTCCCTTCCCCTCTCATTAGCTCAGGCTCAGCTGTTTCCCCGTTTCCAGACTGAAAGGAGAGCTGGGAAAAGGGACTTTTATTTCCCCAGGGACAGAGACGTCATCAATTATCTGCCATTCCTTGCTGCAAGCTGTCAGTGAATAGGGCAGAGAAAGAGTACTGATAGGATTTCACCTTATGTGTCAACCCACTGATGGGCTCATCATTCAACTGCCATGCACTTAAAATGGGCAATACTAATTATATTAATTATGCTCCTACACAGCGCGTGCTTACATTATCAGTAAGCAGACTGATGACTTTTTAAAATGAAACATCAGTGGTTTATCAGCTATATAGATTTAAGAATGTAAGCGTACTCATCGGATCCACTGCTTAGGTGACTTCTCAAATCTCAAAAGCATTTAATACCATCTTAGATACATAATATGCTTTATAATGAGAGCAAAATGCACATTATATCTAGAAGACAGTCACATTATATCAAGTAACTACTAAATGCAGACTTGAAATCTTGGTCACTGCACTGGGGTAATACCAAAATCCCCTTAGTAGCATTCATCTGTAGGGATACCGGTCAGGTCAATGAGATATCTGGGTAAGTGTGGGCTGAGCCTTGTTGAAATATTTCTAGTGGCTACGTCTATGCATATAATCAGAATGCAACTGAATTATTAAATTCAGAGATAGGTTTATTTAGTTGATAGCACAGAGGCCTGTGAACAGTTTAAGAGGCAGGAAAACAAATCCCTCTCTACAAAGTACATTACAACAATGTGACAAATGCTCATCACTCAAAGTGTATTTGCTAGGTGTAGGTATCATAAATAATCCATCGATGTGATGCCTGTATGCAGCCACTCTCTGTGTAAATCTGGGCTGAGGGGCTGCTGCTGCTAGGCAGAGCCAGTGCAATTTTGTGAGGTCAGAAGGAAATATCTGAGGTGTCAGCAATATAAGTTTGAATCTTAAAAACAGATTGTGTTTGTACAATAGAGTCAATGTCTAACCTGACAAATTGAGAAGTAACTGAACAGAACTGGGAGATTTCATCAGTTCTGACTGTGTTACCTCCTTTTATCACAGTTTTCTTCTGTACAGAAATGAAGCATACATTAATCACCAAGCTTGCGTATAATGTATCTAGAGAGAGCACAAGCCTAGCTGGGCTCTGAGTTCTGACCATTTTATGCAAAAGCAAAGCAAAAGTAGCTTCTGGCAGGTCTTCAATTTGCATTTCAATTGCACTTCTCCCACGCTTCCTTCTGGTATCTTGAGGAAAGTCTTAGCTACTAAAGCATTGCAAAGCCATCCAAGTGCTTGAGCAAAAGAAGTAAGTAAATTCCTTTTCCAAAATTTTTATTTTTTTAAGATTTCCAAAAACAAAAGAAAACCTCAACACTTCCAGGGTGTCTGCACATGGTCACATATGGACACAGAGGTTTTGTTCAGAGCGAAACCTGTTCATCTTTCGCTCACATTGATGCAGAAGATATTGTGTGGAAGATGTTAGCATTTTGACAAGAGTTTTGAATCTAAAGTAATTAAGTTTTTGCAGGAAATATAGGCATGACTAGCACTCAACTTCAAGTTTGATTTTATTCCTCCTATTTTCTGAGTAATGGCTGATGTTTGTGCAGTGAAATCTCCTCTGACTGTCAGTGTTGTTTAGCTTCTACCCTCATACATCTCCAGATACTGTCACTGGGGGTGTTAATCATCTTGTCAGATGGGGCAAGGGCTGAACAGTTGCAAGGGATTTTCTGCTCTCTGGACCCAACTTTTAATGCAAATCCTTGTATGCAAATGGGAGCGTACAGCACACAGCCTAACCATCTAAAGGTTATTTGCAAAACCAAAGAGAACTTGCTGTGTGGGCCCCCAGACTATTGTGATCGGCTGGTTTCAGCTTTGTCTCTTGGGACTTGGTCCCCTGTGGGGTTTGAGCTGTTAGACATCAGCTGGCGCAGCTAGATGCCATACCGTCCACAGGGATGCAGGGTTTGACCCTGAAGTTGCAAAGTGGCTTCTGCAAAGTGCTGGGTATTGGCAAGCCTGAGCAAAGCTCAGCCCTGCAGCGGTGTGCTGAGAGCCTTGAGGAGCTAGGGGTGAGTGTAGAGCCAAATCTTGGCTCTCAGTAACCGAAGACTCAAGTATCTCTGGCTGTGGCTGGAGCATGTTTATCTCTGTGTGAGGCAGCCAAAGCACATCCTCACTGCGGTGTCTCCTGAGCCTGCGAGGAGCAGCTGCTCCCAAGCCCCTCCTGCTCCCACCTTTTCCCTTTCCACCAGTCTCTCCTGGCCGTGGGTTTCTTCCCAGTGTGGGTGCTCACAGCACTGCTCTGCCTTCTTTATCCTAAGGGTTTATGCTTGTTGTGAATAAGCTGGCACAGCTCTGAGCTGGACGTGCTGCATTTGGGCTCAGCTGGGAACATGAACAGGGAAGTACCGTTAAGTGCTGGCTTAAACGGAGGAGAAAACTGGCCTTAATTGCAGCCCAGGTGGTATCTCTGAAGGCTGTCCAGTCACAGAGGATAGCTCTTGCTTCTAAAACAGAAAGATTTACGCTGTTTTGGTTGTGCAATAGAGAGGACTTCACGTTACCAGTAGCGCTGGGCAATGCTGTGACTGGCAAAAATATTTCTGGAGCTCTTGCAGAAATATTCCTGACAAAGCAGCTCCTTGGGCCATGCAGTCCTTGCCACGATGCCTCATATCACCTCAAAGAGTAATTGCCCAACTGAGTGCTACAAATTAAATATAACTGGACGTCACACAACGTTTCCCCATGTATTTGCTTTCTCCAGCGAATGTTTGCCATGCGGGCACCATGTAGCTCTGCTGCTTGTCTTTAATAAACACATTCGGTTGAGAAGTATTATGTTGTAAACCTGTGGCCTTCACAAGTGGCTGCTTTCTCAGGCACTCATGATCGTTCCTTGTCTGCAGGGATGAGAAGATGGTTTAGATTTGCTGTCACCTCCCTGGCCACGGGTCACAGTTTCACAGAGCATCAGCTCTGTTGCCTGCGGGCAACTCCAGCCCCCGCCACACCATCCTACCTCAGCACCAAGCTCCCTCCTTAGCCCAGCTGTTGGAGTGAAATGAGCTGCGGGCATGGGGCGTGCTGGATCCAGCTTTTAAAATAAATGGTGGAAAAAATTATTAAGAAATCTCTTTTTCATTTTTTGTGAGGTTATTTTTAAGCTGGCCTAGTTTCTCAATCTGTTTCACAGTGCACCGGCATTAGCAGCTGTGCTGCCCCCCCAGGAAGGAAGGAGGCGGTGAGAAGAGTGGTCCTGTGGAATGGAGTAGCCGGTCCCTGGCAGCACCTGAGGACCAGTGCCCTCTTCTACAGCATCCCCCTTGCCCTCCCACTCCCTGCCCTGTGGCCTGGCCTCAGCTGGCTGTGACACTCCTCAGACGGCTCAGTGAGGCCGTTCATCTCACCAGAGCAGCACAAAACCAAGGCAGCTTAAAAATCTGCTTCATTGTCTGCTGAGGGCAACGAGAACCAGGGTCGGGTCACGGGAAACAGTAGAGCAAGGAGGAAAGGAAGAGGGAGGCATCCTGCTCTCCCAACGTGGCAGCAGCAAGCTGATGGAGCTGTTGTGAACCACGGCACTTGTTTGCAATTTCTTTGCCGGCAGATTGAAACCACTTTAGTTTAGTGCAGGTGCCAAGCTGGGCATTGGAGATGAGCACACACAGAGCAAGTGCTTCCTCCCCAGGGTGCTGAGCCCTCCCCAAACACATTAAATGCAGAACATACGGTGCCTCGAGCTTGTTTACTCGCCTCTCGTCGTGGTGGAGACCATCGCTTTCTCATCACGGCATGCTATGGCTGTGCGTACACCCACCATGTCTTCCTTCTTGACATCCAGGTGGGAACAGCCACGGGGAAAACAAGCAAGGATCAAAGGCGAACTGCAGGACTTCATTCATGCTGAATGAACCCTCCTTTTTTATTTTAATATATGTAATAACACTTTGTGGTGATGGTGAGTGCCCCTTAAGAGCTCTGCACATTCCCAAAATAATCTCCAGGACACCCTGATGTAGCAGATGGAGACACCAGGGCTGGGGGAGAAGCATGCCGGGCAGAATTGGGGATGGCGTTGGGATTAGCGCGCTGAAGTGTCTGATTTCTAGTCCTGCATCCAGACCCTTTTCTTGTCTCTGGCACATTTTCAGGAGATCCTGGGCCATAAGACGGAAGTGAAAATAGGGCCATTTTCTTCAGGTGGGATGATTTGGCAATGCAAACAGATTTGTGCCCTGGCTCACAGCCCCTTGTGGGGTTCAGTTACTCTGTATTATGTCTGTTGGGCACCAGGCAGTCCCAGCCTCACCGCCAGCCTCTAACCCTCCATCATCACTGACCTGCTTTCTATTGTTTTTCAGGAATCTCTTCCAGGCTCCCTGAAATCATGTCAATAGGATCACATTCATTCTCTCCAGGAGGTCCTAATGGGATTATCAGAAGCCAGTCCTTCGCTGGCTTCAGCGGGCTTCAGGAAAGACGCTCCAGGCAAGTGCATGCTCTGCAAGGAGAATTTCCAAATCAGGCCCTAAGGGGATGGAAAAGTGGAAAAGAGGCGAGAGAGAACTGCCTTCTCTCTGACTTGCTGAAGAAAGTCTTCTAGGCTAAAATCTCTCTATTTATTGTTTGTATAATTGCATTAGCTACCAAGTGCCTGTTTGTCTCTCCCCCATTAATGCAGGGCTTCCTCACATGCCTCACAGCTGTGAGAGAATTTTGGAGAATCATTTTGATTTACTAACTTTTGCAGTGATCTTTTCAACATGTGAAATGTGCAAGAATGTGATATACCTCCCACCACCCTCAATTTAAGATTGTTGCTACCTAAAAGTTTTCTCATTGCCACTCTGCTATGAATTCAGAACAATTCTGTTTCCTTTGCAGGGCTGCCTTCGTGTCCTGCTGGAAACAGGGCAGAGGTTGGCTGCAAAGCCTTTCCTTGGACCAGCCTTCTTTAGCTAGGGCCTAGGGTGTTGAGTCAGGCACTTACCAAGTTATCCAGCTCCTGATGCCCCCAAAGGCTACTTGATAATTAGTTTTAACTTGAGTAAAGTCTCCAAGTGCCAGACCACCAGTTAGCAATTGAGGAGGAACAGCAGGCAAAGGGTCATCTCCCCTCATCAGCTCATGTCAGTGATGGTTGTTAGATGCTGACCTAACCCCAGGAGAACCACCAAAGAGGCATCTATATGCAGCACAACTATCCTCCCTTGGCCATATGGAGCTACCTATGGTCCTTGCTCAAGACCAGCAGCATGATGCTGTCCTCCAGGCATGCTCTTAACAGAGTCCCAAACCTCCTCAGGAGCCCCCTGGGTTTTACACCTGAGATTATCTGGGCTCCCCTTGGTTTTTAGCACCTGGGTGTAGTTCAGCCCTTTTATGGCTGCGGCTGAGCAACACGGGGCAGGACAGGCATGGTATAAGACAGAAAAACCTCTGATGACTCAACCCAGCATTTCCAGATCAGCATTTGTATCTCAGCAAGGCAACTGGCACATCAAAAGCTGATAGTGCATGTCCCAGGCAGCTCAGACCTCTTAACCTGTGAAAAAACGCAATCCCTTAACTGGCAGGCACAGAAGCAGATTCATTTCTTCTCGCAGTGATAATACCAGATTTCTTCAAGTTACGCTTCTTTGAGATCATTATGATTTATAGGGGTTTCCTTCTCTTTAATGTTCATTTTGCAGGTGTAACTCCTTTATTGAAAATTCCTCTGCACTCAAGAAGCCCCAAGCAAAGGTGAAGAAAACGCATAATTTTGGCCATAAGAACAGCACCACGTCCAAAGAGCCCCAGCCTAAGAGGATGGAAGAGGTCTACCGAGCCCTGAAGAGTGGTCTGGAGTAAGAGCCTTTATCCTGTTGGTTGATTGAAGCTTTCTGTGACATTTTAGAGCCTAGAGAAACATATCACTGGAACAGAGATCCTTGGTCATAGGAGAGGAGAACATACTTCTTGGAGCCTGGATTGTAACACTTAGGATCTGAAATATTTGTATGAGAAAGAGGGGGCAGGATCCCATTTCCACTGCGATTGCTAGGAAAGCTCTCAAAGGCTGAGATATCAGCATTAGATTTTTTTCCTTCCGAATTTCCAGTAGTCCTATCAGAGGCTTGTATCGCCCTTAACGTCTCAGGTGATAACAGGGCTTTTACCAGCCAGATACAAGAGCAATGATTGGGAGGCACCAGGCCACAAACAAAGCAGCAGATTAGCTTCCCTGAAACTGGTTGTTCAGTGTAGAGGAGAACACCAAGCTCTTACAGACATCTAAACAAGTGGCTCCTATTTATTCCTGAAAAGACAGCAGGGAGCTGCTTTTAGGACAGATCGATGTAGATGAGTTTTTGTCTGAAAATGGATCCAATGAGGAAAGCCATTTGTTGCACAGATTTCCTTTTAGGATGATCAGCAGCCAGCTCGGTATGTGCTGCAGAGCTCATGCATCCCTTCTCTGGTTTGTGTTTACAGCGAATATCTGGAAGTTCACCAGGCAGAGCTGGATAAGTTGACTACTCAGCTAAAAGACATGAAAAGAAACTCACGGCTGGTACGTGTCACTCCTTTTCATCCTGTGGATGCACAATAACCTTCTCAAGGTGCTGGAGCAACCGCAAGTGGGAATGGGATGCAGGGAATTTGTATCAGTGCTCTTCTTCCCCTCCAGCCTTGTCTTGTCTATGATTTCTATTGACTGACAAGCATTACTTTCTTATGGTGCTGTTATGTTGGAAAATTAATCACAATTTTATCATCTTCTCTCTTGCAGGGAGTCCTCTACGATTTAGATAAGGTACGTTACCCCCTTTGACACTAGTTTTGCAAGGAAGTGTTGGTATCCATTCAGCGTGCGTAGCTGTCATGGGAAACCTCCTTTCAGCCAGATCTACTACTCAGGCCAACACCATCGAGGGAGAAGTTAACCTGACAATTTGCACTTACGAAGGAACAATTCCCGCTCCCCCCCTTTTCCCAGGGACTCTGGTATTGCCCGGTGCCTCCGCCAGCCAGCTGTGCTCGCTAACCCAGCATCAAACCTACCCCATCAGCTCTTCCTCAGGGTCTGTCAAGTTAAACTGGCTCTGGGATGGGCACAGGGAAGGAGGCAGAACCCTGCCAGGGGAGGAGGGAGGCAGAGGAGCGAGACCTCCTGTTTCGGTCAGCTGCCAGCCATTAAATCCATCACGTTGTGCAGCTTCGCCCTGCCAGCTCCAGGCAGGTGGGAGGCTGGCAGGGGCACGCCAGGGTGGCTGTTGGAGCCAGGTCAAGCCCCAGCTCATCCCTACTCCTACCAGTTCAGGGGAAGCAAAAATTGAAAATATTTTTCCCTGCAGGAAAATTGGGGTGAAACCATAGGGGAGCTTTCAGAAATGTTTCCTGAACAAGTCTGGCTTTTTTCAGTCAAAATGCCAAGCTTGGTTTTGCTTTCAAAAACAGTTTGCTGAGGAAGAGAATGGATTTTGAAATGCAAACCCTGATCAATTTTAATACAGATTTTCAAAGTACTGAAAATACTGTATTTTGAACTAAAAAAGCTCAGATCTTTTTTTTTTCTTTTTAAGAACTCAAAACACTAGTGAAATCCCATCAAAGGAAAACTTGGTTTTGTTTAAAAATACACTAGGTAGAGGAGTCAGTGAGCTCCATTGTCAGCAGGAGATTAATGGTACAAGGTGGGACAGCTAACTCCAGATTCATGAGCACCAAAACGCTGCATGTTCTAAGGAGGAGTTTCTCAGCCTGGTGGGGACCTGAAGACCCGAGCAGAGCTAGTTTGGTAATGACTTACTGATTTATTTAAATGTGCCTCACCCTCTGCCTCTTTCTTTCCTTCAGCAAATCAAAGCGGTTGAGAGATACATGAGAAGGCTGGAGTTCCACATCAGCAAGGTAGTGAGTGCTCCTATCATCTTTCTTCTGCATCTGCTCCTATGTTATTAGGAAAACAAACCCTTGGCCTCCTGCTGCCCCTCCGCTCTGGGGAGGCCGCCTTGATGAAGCCTCTCCCAGATTCAGTATTTATACTGTGATGGTGGTCGGAGTTGAGGAAAGGGTTTCCATGTGATGTGTAGCCCTTGAGGTCCAGCCGTGCCCCGAGACACTCCTGCCTGGCTTTTGGGTGTGGAGAAAACGCTGGGTCAGGTGCTTGCTGAGCAACATCTTTCTCCTTGCGTGCTTATTGTTAAACTATAGGTAGAGAGGGAGTCGCATCTGAAAGTAATTTAATTCACCAGTTGTCTCTACTGTATGCAGCAGCTAGATTGGATTTATTCCTGGATTTCACTGCTAATGCTTTTGCTGCCTAGTTTGGGGCCCACATCCACTTGATTACATTGGTGAGAATAGTCAGTAGAGGTACTTGTGATTTATACTAATGTGTTTTAGAGCTGGACAAAATCCATGGCATGTATTCTCTTACTTATAAACATATCTGCTAGCGATTAGTTGCTTTTCTGAGCCTGACAAAAGAATGAATTATTTTTGACAGATGAAATGTCTTTTGAGAGTCATTTGAAAAGCGTTCATGCAGCTTGAAGTACTCCAATTATGACAACCCATCCGAACCTTTTAATCTCAGTCTTCTCTTACTCTTGTAGCTGAAAAAAAAACCCCAACCAAATCATCAGGTGATAGACTGAAATTTTGTTTTCCAAATGACCTTCTCTCTTGCTGGCAACATGAATGGCAAAATTAGTGCTTAAAAAACATTTCCATTCAAGTCCTTCCCACTCCAGCCTGCTCAGAGCTGATGGTTTCAGGGTTTATAACAGGACTAAAAAGCACCAAACACAAGAGGTAATGCTGGTCAGTATTACTCAAGCTTGCTGAGTACCTTAGTTCACTTTCCGTAACCCACAGCAACAGAGACAAAAGGAACAGAGCTGTGCTGTGTTCAAACGTACGGTTGGGCAGGTAGAGAAGCATCCTTTTTTGTGATGATAGAGAAGGTCTTTTTCAGCTGTGCAGAACCAGGGCTGCAGGGATGCCTTCTGCTGTCTACCCACCGCTGCTCTGCAGAAGAAACAGAGTGAGGGAAATGGGGTGCGCAGCAGCAGAGCCCGTGTATTGAGGGGGGTGTATGAGCGTGCTCTAGCCACGCTTGCTTGGGCTGGGGCAGGACATCAGCCCTGGGTAAATGCTCCACCCAGATGGCAGAAGTAAATACCAAGTGACTGCTATTTATAGGAGCTGTCTTTAGCTTGCTGACTTGCAAGAGAAATAGGAGTGGATAAGACTCCAAGAAGCCTTTTTTGTAACTTTGAAATGGCAAAATGCTACCTGTGCCTCCATGACCCTTTGCTGAACTCTCACTTTGCAAAGCAGTCCCTGTTTTGGTTAGAGAACCCTCAAGTCAGGGGCTTAGGCCATCAGGAATCCAAGCTAGCCTTGTAAAAGTCAACCTAAAGCTTTGAAGCTGTCAGGAAGACCAGTCCCATTCCAAACAAATAAGTAACAGCACCTTTTGTTAGCAGTTAAGCAGGCTTGGAAAATTGGATTTTGAACATGCCTGGATGGTTGTATCAGGCTCATCTCCAAAGCAGGAACACAAAGTTATAGACTGAAGAAGCCAAAGCTCAGGAAGCTTTCATAGAGAAAAACTCTACTGTGAAAATCCGCTACTGAGCAACAGGCACCACAGGACGATTGCTTGAATTAAGAGATAACAAAGAAAAAAAGTTATTCTAGGTAAAAAATAAGTATTACCCTATCTTAGCAGGGACACTAGAAGCAGAAAGAAGATAGAGTTTCCTCTATTCCTTCCCTTATCCTCACCCTGATAAAGTCAAGTTAGAAAACCTACATCTGCTGTATCTGGCAGATTAAGTTTATATAAATGAAGCTATACCACTGTAGACTCCCACCAGACAGCTCACATGGAGTAAATACATACACTCAGTGCAGGGATAAGAGAGAAAAGGGAAACCAAAGCACAAGACGCACGTAAATCTGTTGCACTCTGAAGCTAGATCCAGGTGAGACTTTAAACTGTGTAAGTAGATTTTGCAAAACTTTCCGAGTGTTTACTGCAGGTTGAGTGCCTAAGTCATGCCAAAGGAGTTTAAGAAGATGACTGGGAAATTATATGAATGCCTGGGGGGCTGAAGTTCAAAATTTGACATCAGCTGTTTCTAAGCCCTTTACTTGTGCTGATTCTGACTGTGACTCCCAGTTTTTGGAGGATGGGCAGTGAGAATTGAAAAAACTTACTCCCTGCTTCCAATATTGCCTGTTAGTCAACAATTGCAAGAGTCTGGTGTTAGCAATACAGAACACATTGCTGGCCCTGTGAAATGTGCCATTTAACATGCCCAGTCCCCTTTGGCAGTGTGGACTTTGCAGTTGCCTTGGAAAGAGCTCTTCCACACCAATATATTTGAGAAGCTTGCTGCATGCCTGCCCTACTGTTACAATTGTGCATAGCCCAGACCGGGGGGAAAAGGAGTAGCAATGGTTAAAGGCACACAGGGCAAGCAGGTGAATTGCTGGCAGCATCTAATGTAGCTGTAATGAGATTTTTACAGTGGAAGTTATTTTTGTCTTGTATTTTTTTTTCATAGACTGTAACAGTATCACAGCTTCATTTGCTCACCCCCTCCAGTGGATCCAACCATTTGCCACTTGTTTGGTTTAGTTTCCCCGTAATGCAAATTACTTCATTGTTTGTTGGTTTGATTTTGTTGGGTTTTCTCAGTTTTTTTTTTTTCAATACACCCTCATTGTTTCCACTAGGTGGATGAGCTTTATGAAGCCTATTGTATCCAAAGACGTCTTTGTGATGGTGCCAGCAAAATGAAGCAAGCCTTTGCAATGTCCCCTGCCAGCAAAGCAGCTCGAGAGAGTTTAACCGAAATCAACAGGAGTTACAAGGAGTACACAGAGGTACATGCTCATCTGCATAGTCTTTTGCCTTTGCACTGTTTGAAAGCCACAGGAACTTTGCTGCTGATTTCAGGGATAAATTCATGCAGACAAAAGAATTTAAAGCAAAATCAGTGAAGAATTATTTCTTTGTTCACCTTCAGGTGAATGCCTGATGACTTACAGAGATGGGTGACATGAGCCCAAAGGGTTCCTTGAAATTATGTTTATGCTCTGTGAGAGGAGGATTATGCCCAGGAACTGCTGCAGAAGAAAAACGCATAAATCTGCCCCAAATCTACTTATAATCTGACTACTTCCTCCCCACCTGACAGATCTTGGTATGGCAGGTTGGCTGGAACCCACATGTGTACAGACATCTGCTGCATCCTATCCAGTTTTACTTGCTGGGATCAACATCTATTTTTTAAAACAGGCAATAGATTAATAAGGGTCTAATTGTGTCATAAACATCCCAGCACACAAGCTGAGATAGCCTTCTGAAAGCTGAAGGAGGAACTGGAGAGGGTCTACTACTTGTGTCCCAGAGTCTTTTTTCTTCAATATAGTCCCCCTTGCTTGAGAGATCAAAAACATGCTGGGAACCACTTTGGCATGGAGCTGCTGCTGCTGGCACATGTCCTGACTGGAGAGGACTGGGACAGTGACCAGCTTATGCTTCAAGGGCCACAACTGCCCTCTGCCAACGGAAGGATTAGAGGGCAACAGAAGAAGAGCTCGAGTTTACATTCAGCTTCATCGCAAGCAGGCATAGCTCAGCTGCCGTTTTTAGGGCCAGACCTAGCTAAACAGCAAGGATGGCTCTGGCAGATTGATTTGATTGCAAAATATCCTTCACCTGCATAACAGAAGTTTCTCTTTCTAAATAAATCTTAAAAAAAAAAAAAAAAGGAGGAAAAAAGGGTTTGTCTGACCTCACTATTCTCTCTCCCAACACAGAACATGTGTACCATAGAAGCAGAGCTGGAAAACCTACTGGGGGAGTTTTGCATCAAGATGAAAGGTAATTGCCTTTTTACCTCTCCCTTTTTGCTCCCCGAAGAGTAGCAGTCTCTGTGCATGTTAGTGAGGACATCAAGACATGCTAGTTTGACCTGTATTTATGATAGGTGTGGTTTTCCCCCCATTGCTGAGCCTTCAAATCCCCAGCTTAGACCTCTGCCCAGTGGAAAGGATCACAGCGACACGAACATCAAAGCTTGCAGAGAGATTTTCTGAGATGGTGTTCTTGTTTTCAAGGCTAATTACTTCCCACAAATACTCCTCCCACCAGCCAAAGCAATTAAGTTTTGAAGGCTGCTGTACCTTTTGCCTCTGTTTCCGTAATCCTTTAAGAAGATGACTGGAAATTATGTGAATGCCCGTGGAGCTCAGTTCTAAATACTTTCTAAATTTGACATCAGCTGTTTCTAAGTACTTTACTTTTGCTGATTCTGACTACTACTATTTTTATACAACCGTAAAAAAGCAAAGACCTTGGGTTAGTTTACCATTTAAACACCTAGATAACTCAGTGGTGGCATCCACCTTTCAGTTTTATTCCTCTATGACAGGGGACTTTATGGTTTTGAATACAATACAATCGGTTTTACCTGAAGCCTCAGTGAATCACTAGCTATTGTTAATGCTGTTAACACTTAAAGGCTAGATATCTTGAAGAGATCGTGGTGGGATATCTTTTTTGGATCTTCAATCACTGGCATGAAAATGGTACTATAAAACAAAATCATCATCTAAACATTTGTGTACTCTTAAGTCTTCACGTGAAATCTCACGCATTAAAAAAACCCACAGTATTGCTTGTGGAGTTTTTAGAGTTCACAAATCTCATACAGGGTTTTGCTATGCCTGCCCTTTCACTGCTGTGAGTTAGTTGTGTACAGGGGTTGCAGTGCATGAGACATGATCTAGCTTAGATGAAGTTAAAATAGTTACTCCAGGCTTCCATGCTAGAGAAAACAAGTGCAGCAGCTATTGTAGTTCTCCTAGCTTTATCTCACAGCACCAAACCTCAGGTTTTAAAGCCCCCCTCTTCAGTACTGGAAGGGCAGTCAGAGGAGCATAGATGTAAAGTTACAAGATGGACACACAGAGCCTGAACCAGATATTTCTACAAAAAAACCCACAGCAAAACCACAGCATGGACACGCTGAAGCAAATGCAAGGCCACACAGTGCAGAAAGGGAATTGCATCAGGCCATGTCCCTCGGACCATTTCCTTACTTGCTGTAAATCACAGAATCACAGGATGGTTTGGGTTGGAAGGGACCTTGAAGATCACCTAGTTCTACAGTGCAATGTACAGTTCCTGAGAGCAGGATATGTTGCCATAGGTGTCCTGGCATTGCAAATGGCTGAAAAGGTCTGGCTCCCTATCTTTTGAATGCCTAAATCCTCCAGCAAAGCCTGAGGGTTCTTGGGAAGCCAGGTGCTGCGCTCACATGCAGGAGCAGAGCACAATCCCCAAACAACAGCTACTTCTGAACACCGTTCTTATAACGGTTCCTATAAGTCCAAATTAGAAAATAGCAAAGTGAAATGACGTATCACTAAGTATTCTCTAACTAGGACATCTAAGATTTCTATCTAGTTATTTTTCCCTAGGAATAGGAATCCAGCCATTGCTGTTGCTAAAGCTCACAACAGCTCTCACACAAAAGCCTCCAGATCACACAGCAAGCTTCCCCCTTAAGTTATACTGCAGCATATCCAGCTAACTTTAGGATCTAATTTAAAATCAAAGCATTCCTCTCCCCAAAGCTTATCTGTTCCTAGCCATTCCAGTGAAAGTTATTTTTATTTTGTGCCCTCTGTCACTTGCACTGAAAGCAAGCCAACCTACACAGTGCTGTCAGGAAGCAGGGGACCCACACTGTGTTTTTATGACTGATATTATTTTTTTAAAAAAAAAAGCCTGATCATTTTTCAGAATAAAGATAATAAGGCTTAGATTACTGCTCAAGATTAATCAGCTGTTGAAACTGAACAGGGAAACCCAGTGTGGAAATTTAGAAATCCCTGCATGGAATCTGCATCCCCTGTTACGATGTACAGGGAAGTGCCCCGTACCTGTTTGAAGTGCCAGGACAGCAGGAGGTGAAATGCCCAGGTGTTTCATACAGGGAGAGTAATCTGATGGCCTGATGCCTCAGGGGCTCTGCAACACCAAGTGCAGCACAAACACCAAAGTCCTGCATTCAGCATCCTGCACATGAGCAGAGCTGTATGTGCTGCATGAACTGACACCCTCAGGTGCCCTGCTGATGAAAGATGTCAATGCCTCGCCACCTTACCCTATCCCCTAATTACTTATACTGATGCCCCAGGAGCAACCTCCCATCCCATCTGCATTACAAGCCCAGTGCTTGTACAGAGGCGTGACATTTGACGTGGTATGTTAGAGCCGTTGGCTCCTGCCATGTGTTTAGTCCCCAAAAGCCATTCAGTTGTCAAAAAGTTGTTTCCTATGAAAGTATTTATCCCCTGTAATCAAGTCAGCACTTAGTCGCCCTCTTCATCAGGCTGAAGAGACTTGACCAGCCTGGTTGGGCCAGTCCCTGACTCCAGACAATGTCCATGTGGAGTTTTAAGATGCATCCCCCTGCCCACCCCATCCACTGAGCAAAGAAAAGACCTTTCATTTTCCTCAGATACTTTCAGTGATGTCCCTGCGGAGATCAAATTCACTTATAAAAAGCATGCCTGGGGACAGAGAAGCAGCAGTGGAGTGCCCATAAGCTTAAATTATTTATAAACAGTAAATAAATTAGAAAGGAATTGGTAATATGAGCTCTGTGCAAGGGCCTCTCTGTTTGATGAACAGTAAGATGAACGAAGAAAACTCTTTTCTGGTCAAAGAAATGGAAGAGGAGAATCAGCAGATCACAGGGACAGGCCATGACTGCATGCAGGGATCTAGTTGCTCCTATAGTCCAGCTAGAAGAAATAATTCAGCCCGATAAATAAAGCAACACTAGAGTTCATCATACTTGCCTTGATTTTAACATACCCATGTAAGTTCAGTCATAGCATTTTAGGATAAACGCAGCCCAAAGACCCTGGAAAGTTTTTTTTCATTCCTTTCTCTGCCACAGGCTTTTTATGCATCCTCAAGGTTGGGTTTTTTTGGGTGTTGCAACACTGCAGGCAGTTTTAGGCTAACCCAGGCAAACCTGGGTCCTGTTTAGAGTATGGACTATGCAGGACAGACGAACCTGCCCCATGAGCTGGTAGTGCCACAGCAGCCCTTACAAGACAAGCATGAGGCAGTGCATGTCTGTGGTCACAGTAGGACTAAGTGGCTGAAGTAATTTTTTATACCTAAACAAGTGTAATAGCTACCTACTGAGGAGAGCTGTGAGAAGGGTTCTCTCTGTGGAAGGAGAGGGTTAGATCAGGGATGAACAAACAGTTGCATCCTGTAGAAGAGTAGGTCACAAGGCCAGGAAATTTCAGGAGGGTCACAAGCCTCAGGAAACTTTCCATTTCATATGCACAATGCCAATATAGAAATAGCATCATCATGTCCTACCTTTTTAAAAAATAATAATAAAAAAATAATAATAAAAAAATAAAAATCAAGCAAACATATACTGCAGGTGCTTTGCTGCACTACTTCTCCCCCACTGGGAAAAGACAGGGTGAATCTTGTATTACAGATGTCAGTCACATTTCTTGATGTGCTCGCTACTAGAAGATACTTGGCTACTATGGGAATGATAATGTTATGGAAACGCCAAACAGAGGGGGCCCCCCTCATGTTTTGTTCAGATGGACTAAAAAGGAACCTGTATTACAATGCATAGCTCGGCCAGATCAGTGTGAAGCAGCAAGCACTACGTGGTATCCAGCAGCTGCCCACGCCCACGGGACGGNNNNAAGGGTGTTAAGCTGGGTTTCCGAAGCCAGAGGACATCAGGAAGCTGTTTCTTTTTCTATAATTGTTACAGAATAATTCAAGCTGTTGTAGCGGAAAGAAGCTGGAAAGTGCAAATCTTTGATACACAAAAAAACACAACCCAATGAATTGTATACCAAAAAAAAAAGAAAGAAAATTTCTCCTGGGGGAGTGCGGAGTGAGTGGGGTATGTGTGTGTTGGTGCTGGTTGGGAGGGCGCGGAGGCAGCAGCAGTACGGCGGGGGGTAACCGAGCCCACCTGCGAGAGCGGCGGCTGCGGGGCTGCCGCCCCCTCCTGTCCGAGCGCGGCAGCGGCGGCTCCGGGCACCGCGGCACCGCGCTGGCCACGCTGCCCCCGGGCACCGCTGGTCCCGGCCCTCCCACAGCCCCTCCGTCTCTTTCCTTCCCAGGTCTGGCTGGCTTCGCTCGGCTCTGCCCGGGGGACCAGTACGAGGTACGTGTGGGGGGGTTACACTTTGGTTAGCAGCGGGAGTCGGAAGAGGGGCAGGTTTCTGCTGCGCTTGGCTTTGCAATGTATAAAGCCTTCTCCCATCAGCACTCCCACAAACAGCTATTATTTTTAATGTATGTGCTCTGAAAAACCTTGCTGTTCTCTTTATGGCTGCCTATGTCAGGGCGTCAGTCGAAAGACCTGAAAATTACATTCAGAGTGCTGGATGATGGCTATTCAAAGTACAAGCTTTTTCCTTTTTCCTTTTTCCTTTTTCCTTTTTCCTTTTTCCTTTTTCTTTATTTTTCTCATTTAAAAAAATTAATTAAAAAAAAAAACCCAACCAACAAACCCGCAAGCAAAACCCCCTTATTTTTTAAATGCCTCCCAGAATGAGGGCATGCTTGTCACTATTTTATTCGTGGCAAACATTTCTAATTCCCCTGGAAACCAGTGTATGCCCCATCCCATGCACGCAGAGCAAATTGAACGAGTCTTTGCAAGCATCTTTTACTGAATATTTAGACTTCACTTCATCATAAAGCAGAGTAGCAGAAAGACATAGAGTAACCATTTCTTCAGACCCAGGTGTTACCTGTTGTGAGACTGTGTCAGGGTCTCCGGTCACTGCAGTGTTCCTGTAGAGAACACCAAAAACAGATTAATTATAGATGGATTAAAATAAAAGCCTCCAGCTCTATCCAGAGCAGAGCTAAACCGGCAAGAAATTCATGGTGGCTTGATAACGGATCCCCGCAGTCTGTTCTTCCCAGCTGTCTTGATCATCAGTTTGTTCGTTCCCACTCTCATTCCCTGTGACCAGTCTCTCCTGCCGCTCCCACACTTGCAAGCAGTGTGTGCTTTGGGGCTGGTTGGTTGGTGCAAGTCTCCCACAGCTCCAAATGGGCTTGCTGCTCTTACTTCAAATTGTGTTACTGCACCGTGCGTCTCATTCATTTCCATCACCAGCTAGCCAAAGTCTGACAGCTGGGAGAATGCCCAAAAGCTCACCTCCCATCTCCACTGTCTGGGAGGGCAGGAGATCCATCAAGCTGTAGGTGTTAGGAAAGGCCATGGGTCCTCGCCTCCTGCCTCTCCAAATCTTACCCCTCACTGCTGCTTTCCCTGTAAAGAGAGTTAAAACTCCTGCAGCTTCTTTGTTATGACTCATCTAGTTACATGAAGGTGAAACCTGGGGCAAGGGGTGCATTACCAAAAGGAGTGATTAGGGGAGCTGAGAGGCAGAAATCCTGCGGGATAACCCTTTTTCTTCTGTCTCAATGGGAAGCAGAAGGGCAGCACCTACACCGCTAACTCTTCCAACCTATTTCAGACCCTTTTCCCAATTCTGTTTCTGTTATTTGTGTATCAAGAGAGCAGATTTCTCAAGAAAATAAGAGGATTTTTCTTTTTCAGATTTTCATGCGTTATGGTCGCCAGCGATGGAAACTGAAAGGCAAAATAGAAGTGAATGGCAAGCAAAGCTGGGATGGAGAAGAAATGGTTTTCCTCCCTCTTATTGTTGGACTGATCTCCATTAAGGTACACGTAGTGACTCCTATGCCTGCAAGCAAGGCAGGAATCAAGAAGCTGCCTTCTCATGCACCATCAGGAAAAAATGCAGCAGCACATCATTAAGCTCTTTAGAAATGAGGCATCATTAGTATTTCCAGCACACCTACTAGAATGAAGTGCTGTAGTATTGTCCAATCTAGGTGCTACTAGACTGTCATTGGTTCGGCAGTCCTGTGGGAGAGGTTGTCCTGACTCTCCCCAGACTGCTGTCATAGCCATATTAGCACAACTCTTGTCTCACATTGCTCTCCAGCAACTCAGATTATTTGCACCGAAGCAAGGGAACACTAGAAACCAGTTTCCTAGCAGCATTCAAGAATGAAAAACCCAAACCCAAAAAAGCCCTACTACTGCTGAGTTTGTTAATACTGCTCAGATAAGAGAGCAGCATCTGTTGATCTGGAGAAACACATAAGTCTCTCATTTGAACACGCATAGGAGCCAATTGGCCATAAGATGGAATAGTCCTGAGGTCCAGTCCTACCACCATGTGCTGCACAGCAGTGCTGCACAGGCCTGTGCTGTTAGGTTTCTGCTCGCAGGCAGATGGGGGTCTGTAGAAAAACCGCTCTGACTTTTTGGCAACTTCCTAGACCCCAGAAGTTCCCAGAATTTCTTAATGCCAGTAGCTTCTGTTGCCCTCTGATTCTATGCTCCATCCCCCAGGGAAAGAACAACCTTTGCAACTCCTAGCATTCATCAGTGACATGTCCCAAACCAGAGTCTTTTTACCACTGCTCCATCCCCTCATTGCCCCACTCCTCCCCACACAGTTTTCTGCTGGCTGAAAGTCCATGTACTTTCCATCCAACAGACCTCCAACCTAGAGATACCGTTCCCTCACCCCTGTCTAGAAGTTGCTGCTTATAATTATTCCAGGTGTCCCTGGTTAGGCAGCTTAAACAGAGGAGTGTTTTGAAAGTCTTCTGGGAAATGTCCCATTTATGCATTGCAAAAACTTCATGAAAAAAAAATGCAAGCAATTACAAAACCACCATCAAATAGTCCCAAATGCGTGAGACAGTAGGTTTTCATAGACAGTCAAGTTGTGACACAGGGTGAGTCATTCTTCTCAACCTAACAACACAGTTTTAGGGTGGCAGGTTAGGAGAGAGCCCTTTGTTGTACAGAAGAGCTACAAACAAGAGTCCCAGTACTGTTAAGATTAATGTGAATATTCTCACCCCTTTTTGGACTCTCTCCAAAGACTTTCACATAAATGGGTCAAAAAATTACTTTCAAGCAAATGGCCAAAGGTTTGTTTGTACAGGAGCTGCATATGCAACTGTCCCTCTGAATTTTCAGGCATATATATATGCGCAATTTTTAATAGTGCTGTACTCTCTTCTTACTATAAAAACATATATGGAAGTTGTTCCTTGCCAGTAGATCTGTGGAAGTCCTCACCAGAGGCCATTGTAGATGCAAATGATTACATGGCTTCAGAGTTAAAAGAGCTGATTACATAGAAGAGAGATCCCTTGGGAATTATTAAGTAGGCCAGCTACATCAGGAGATTACCCATCGTGAAAGTTGTCATTTGCTGAAAGAGTATTAGATGGAAAAACATCCAATATGTTCTCCCTCTTCTAACTCTTCCCTTGGGCTCTGCTTATGGTCACGACAAAAGACCAAATACCAAGGCTGGATAACTCCTTGGTCTGAGTCAGTATCGTTGTTCCCTTCTGACACCCATAAAAATGTAAAGAAAACATAGAAGCATGATCATATGCAACTACACATTTATCAAAAAAATAAATATGGTTTTCCCCTTAAGTAATGAAGATGCAACAAACATAGTCATATTTTAGAAGCCTTGTAGCAAGGGGTCCAGGCTAGAAAATTAAAGCTGTCGCTTCGTAATTAAGGATTACAATGCCTTGTGTGGTCCTAGATGTCTTGTTCTTGTCTCTTACAGGTCACAGAAGTTAAAGGACTTGCTACTCACATTCTTGTGGGAAGTGTTACCTGTGAGACAAAAGACCTGTTTGCAGCTCGGCCTCAGGTGGTTGCAGTAGACATTAACGACCTTGGCACAATAAAGCTGAACCTTGAAATCACCTGGTAGTAAGTAGAGCTGGCTGGTTGGTCACTGGGCCAAGCAGTTGTAAAAACTCAATCAAAGAGAACATGTCTGTGTGGTCTCTTCTCTTGTGTTTGCTCCCTGCTGAGGCAGATGGGGAAGGAGTTGTGGCCCAAGTCCGGGAGATGAGAAATAGTTCATGGTCAGCCACAGGTTCCCTGTGTTACCTGTGACAAATGGGTTTGTGCCTACATTCTTAGTTGTGCCTAGTTTCAGCTGTTACAGTAGGTGTGGTGAATATGGACATTACAAGACATAAGAAAAAGATAGGGATGAGAGATCATAGAATTATGTAAAGTGTATACTTCTTCCCCAGGCTCAAGAAAGGGGCACAACTGAGTCCTCATATTTTCATTAAAGTATTTTAATGTTAGTGTAAAGTTCAGTGGGGTTGCTCTGGCTTTGCAGTAGCATAGCCAAGTTCAGAAGCCAGCCCGTCTTTGAAAGCTGGCTTTTAAAGGTGTCATACATCATGAGGGTGGTGGGAAATCGAGCACTGTCCATTGTAGATGTGATGCTTAGGGACATTGTTTAGTGGTGGACTGGGCAGTGTTAGGTTTATGGTTGGACTTGCTGATCTTAGGTGTCTTTTCCAACCTAAATGATTCTATGATTCTATCTATCCGCATTGGTCAGCATAGGCAAGCTGATGGTGTTAGAATTCAAACCCAACTCTCATGGTGCTTTAATAAAATTGGTAACTGTCATTTCTAAATAAGTATTGATGCTTTTAGCTTTTACAGTCATGTATGCTGTATCTTGTAATGCAATAAACATGAAGCCAGCAGCAACAGCTACTGGTTTCCTTTATAATGCAACATCACCTTTCTCATTAGTGTGTGTGACACTTGTCAGCTCAAATCCAAGAATACTTTTCATGTGAGAAGAATAACATCAGACTGCACTACATAAATGATTTCTGAGAGTAGAGCACTTTTATCAGAGCCAAAAACCACACTTCTGAGCCTGCTGTCTAATTAACAACATTTTCTTTTAAACACTTCTGTTAAAAAAACTTGCTACCTCTGGGTTCTGATGTGCTAATAAACCACTTTTTCAAAAATCCTTTCCATGGACCTGAAATTGCTTCTCGCTCAGCCTAACAACCATTTTTTCTCTGCTTGTGTGTCCATAGCCCCTTTGATGTTGAAGACTTGACCCCATCCACAGGAAATGTGAGCAAGGCATCTGCTCTCCAGAGGAGAATGTCCATGTACAGCCAAGGCACTCCTGAAACGCCAACCTTCAAGGACCACTCATTCTTTGTAAGCTCTGTTTGGCTTCATGTTTATGTAATGAGAAGCCCTAGAGCAGTTCAAACACTGCAAGCACTTTGTTGCTTTACATGCCTAAGCTTTTTTCCCTGGTTCCAGCAGGTTACCCTTACAAATACTTATAGAGCAAGTGCATTCCTAGCTGCTAATCCTAAAAGGTGACTGTGATCTCGGCATCTTCGCAACCATATAGCAAATTCTTGCATACCTGTTGTAGGGGCCCCACAGGAAAGGTGGAAAGGGACTTTTTACAAGGTCATGGAGTGATAGGATGAGGGGAAATAGTTTCAAGCTGGAAGAGGGTAGATTTAGATTGGATATTAGGAGGAAATTCTTTCCTATGCGGGTGGTGAGGCACTGGCACAGGTTGCCCAGAGGAGCTGTGGCTGCCCCCTCCCTGGCAGTGTTCAAGGCCAGGTTGGATGGGGCTTGGAGCCACCTGGTCTAGTGGGGGGTGTCCCTGCCCATGGCAGGGGGGTTGGAACTGGATGGTCTTTAAGGTCCCTCCCAACCCAAATTCTATGATTCTATGATTCTTTTTGCCTGACTGGTATAATACCAGAATAATCTTTATGTGTGTTCATTTTGTAACAGTAGTTAAACAGCCATTATAGCACTATCATTTTTAGTGCATCCCACGGTAAGATTTGTACCAAAGATATTTGCAGGCTGCTCCTACATTTTGCATGAACCAAATGCTGAATGCTTAATCAGGACTGTGTATAAACTGAATAGGCCATCTGTACAAGTATGAATTTTAGAAGTGCTGCATCCCACACCTGTAATTTAGTACTCTGCTACAAAGCATTCATTTATCTTGCCCTTCCTCACACCCTCTTTGCTTTAACTGTTGAAGAAATGGCTGCATCCCCTGCAAGACAGGCCAAAGTTGACAATCTTAGATGCTTTGCAAGACACTTTCTTTGACAAGCTTCGACGCAGTCGCTCTTTTAGTGACCTGTCATCACTCAGGCTGAGCCCAAAAGCAGGGCTAGAGTTATATGTGAGTCCTGTTTTTTGTTTGGTGAAGGAGTCTTTCAGTCCCCGTGTGGCATCTCCATCCCCATGCATGCTTCATGTGTTGCTCTCTGTTGCAACTCACTCATTTTGCTGACTAGAGGGGAGAACAAGATGCTGAGCGCGTGCTGCTCATGTTAAATCCAAGTTCCTCTTGGTTTCTACAGGGATAATGATCAGAAGCCAGCTATCTGTGGGCGGAGAGCAGGGCAGGAATACAAGTCAATGTGGTATTGTTAAAAATGGCCTGCTACACTGATTAATGGTATACCTTTGGCTAATAACTTGATGTTCAGATGCTAAAAGCCTACCCATTTCTGGGGAAAGAGGAAATGAACCTTTGAGTGTAATTATGTTTAGAGAAAAAAGCTGCTAGTAGTGCTGAGAAAAAGATGTAAGTTTTGGGCACTTCAGCCTTATGGACCTTACCAACACATGAATGCCTGTGGTTCTTTCCAGCAAATTGTCAGCAAAATAGTAGTTGCCTTTCATCTGTGCTTTGCGTTTGCATGAGTTTGCCACATAACAAAGCAAAATTTGTAAGTCAGACAGGCAGGTTGTGACTCCTGCAGTGATTTGTCCCTGTAGGTCAGTCAGAGAGATGAATGTACATATATGCTGTGATCATTTTTGGGTCTGTATGTGCTGTTTTAACTTCCTAAAAGTTCAATGTCCTGGTCAATACACCAGCACATGAATCCCTCTGTCATCTCGGCAAAACATCATGTTGAACATGACTCTTGTGTAACTCATGTTCAATAATTATTAGAGATATTGATGCCACATGCAGAACACATTTTCAACAGAAAGGAAATAGCATAGTAATATCATTAAAATGCCATGACACTAGAGAAACCTTTGAAGCAAGCTGTTAAATTTTAGGGATTGCTACTTTAGAAGTGAGAAAATAAACAAAATGGAAATCTGTAACAGATATAAAAATGCAACCAAGGTGGCTTAAATACAACCCCATTAAAATGAGACGTACTGCAGGAACTAGAGCAATGCACTGGAAATGCTGTCTGAGGGAATCTGATAGGACAAGCAGAATCTGGGTCTCTGTTCTGGGACTCGCTTTCTGGAGCTCTCAGCGTAGCAGAGAGATGCTGAGCCCAAGTTCTCCAGCAGTTTTCCTGCCAAAACCAGGAGCTGTGCCAGATGAAAGCAGAAGTTGGATTCCCATCTCTCAAGTTTTGAATGTTTCTTTAATCTTTTCCCTTGCATTTTTCTTTCCTGGGCACGTTCTGTATTTTTTTTCTCTTTCCAGTGCTACATGAAAAACATTTTTTCTCTTTCTCTATTATTTTTTCAGACAAATTTACCAGATGATGTCTTTGAAAGTGGAACAGCAACTACTGAGAAGCGGCCTCTTTCTTTCACTTTTGGCGACCTGCCTTATGAAGACCATGTGCCCCCTGCCAACTCAGCAGTGTCCTCTTCTGCTCACGTCAGCTCCAGCCCTGACATCACTGCCACTCCTACCCAGCACCGAGCTCTCACATCCTCCAAGACCTCCAGCCTGGATTGTAGCAGCAGTGACTCCCGCAGAGACTCTGTCGCTGAGCCAAAGGACCTGCCGTCCCAGAGAGACGGAGCAGTGGTTGAGGACAAGGCCACTCCAAGGGCAGCTCCTGAAGTTTGCCAAAAAATCTCCGACACTGGTAGTGATCATGTCTTCATAGAGACAAGCGTCCCAGTGTCTCTCCTGCAGGACACAGATGAAGGCTCAGAGCTCAAGCCTGTGGAGCTGGACACCTATGAGGGCAACATCACAAAGCAGCTGGTAAAAAGGCTTACGTCAGCAGAGGCATCCATGACCCCAGAAAGGCTGCCATGTGAGGGATCGATTAGTGGGGAGTCAGAAGGATATAAGTCTTATCTTGATGGAAGTATCGAAGAAGCCTTGCAAGGGCTTCTCTTAGCTCTTGAGCCACATAAAGAGCAGTATAAAGAGTTTCAGGACCTGGACCAAGAAGTGATGCATCTGGATGACATCCTAAAAGTGAGTACATTTTCAGGAAATACTACCCTAGAGAAAATCTGAGCGAGTAGAACCTCCTACCTCACAAACTTCGAAATAGGGTTTTTGGAGATCAGTGTAATTCCTTGGTAGCAGTAGATTTGCTGCTGCTTGGAGCATCCTTTCACAGTGTTGCACTTCTAAACTTGTCTGCAATGTGCTTACTGTAGCCTTGTGTCCCGAAGCTATAGATTTTTTTTTTAATCTACCCAAAACCTGGGGGAAAAAGAAAAAGGTGTAATGGCAGGGGAGTAATTAAATTATACCCTCCTCTGAAGAAACCACTTGTGAACCTGTTGCTTGCGCCATACTGGAGATGAGATTATAGCCAACCTTCTGTCTTTAAGATCTATGGGTCACATCCTCAGTGGGTGTACTTTAGTATGCTACCCCTGAGCTCCATAGAGCTGTGCAGAACTACGCCAGCTGAGGATCAGGCCTTGTAGTCATAGAAGCTGAGTTTTCTAAATTGCCAAAGGGATTTAGAAGCCCAGGTCTCATGGAAGGTTGCCATCCCCATGTCACCTAGGCTTTTTCCAAGCCTTTTCCTTTTCCCCCCATCCATTTTTAAAATGAGAGACATCCAGGGTGGATGAACATGTTAAAAATTAGAAAGAAGAAAAGGGTTTTGCATGTGTGTTGTTCATACATTCACTGCCAGTCACTGTGACCTGTATCTCCCCCATGAACTCATGATGCATTACTGTGCCAAGAGTATTATGTGAAAAATAATCATTTCAAATGCTTCATATTCATATGCAAGTTGGTCTGCTAGTCATTTAAGCCTCATCATTTAAAAGCATGGTTGAAGAGAAAGGAGGGAAGCATTTATCCTTCAGCATTATCTTTTTACAAAGAAACTTTTTTAACCTCTTTGTTTCCATTGGTGTTTGCAGCTTCATGGTGCTTTCCCAAGTTAAGTGGTTTTTTGACTGCCTACAGCCCCTGTTTCTTGCACTATTTCCCAAGGAGGTCCAAGCAGGCAAAGCTACCATTAGTATTATTTTTTAACGTCGTTGCTGCTCTGCAGCTTGTACAAAGAGGTCAACTATTCAAACAGCAGGTGAACAATGCAGACTGTCTGTTTACAGTCAGAAGTTACAGAGGGACAGACATGGGATGAGGGGAAAGAGAGAGGATGGACATGTGCAGGCTGGATGCTGCACACTGCAGAAGGACGCCTTCTCCAGATCTGCTTGATGTCTATGTGCCACCTATTGATCAGCTTGCAGACTGACACTCAGCATCGCCAGCAGCCGTGCTGGGCTCCCCATGCAAAAAGGTTGAGCTGGAATCCAGCTGTGGCTGAAGAAAGCTCTGTTGGCCATAGCAGATGGGCAGAGACAAGGAGGAGCCCACATGTTGCTCTTTGCTTTTGCCTGAAGAAGCTGCGCTACCAGCCCTGAAAGAAATGGTAGCTAAAACCATCAGTGCTGCAGATGGAGAGGGATACAGCACCCATGTGTGTCACAGAGGTGCTGGGAAGTGTGTTTGATCAGCTGATGACTGTACAGTTAGTTTAAGGTGTCAAGCATCGTTAGTGCTAACATATGACCATTATAGCATTAACATTGTATGCAAACTATTTGGAAACAAAACTCCCAAACCTCCTCAGCTCCAGAGGAGCTGGTGCTGAGTCTGAAATCAGAGGCAAACGCATTTCTTTCTACAAACCGAGATAAAATCCTGGCTTCTGCCTGGGACTGGAAGATGTGGCTTGTGGAATGGCACTGGTGGCTCCTGGCTGTTTGTGGTCAAATAATGACATAGTGCTAAAGGTGTTGAAGTCGTTGCACAAACCAGGGGAGGTGATCCCTCAAGTTATATCTGATCCTGCAAGGTGACCCTGGAAGCAACTCTGTGGGCATGTCTGGATGAATTGCCACATGGGACCAGGGCCTTTGATGCTCCCTACAGCAACAGCAGGGCTTCAGTTGCATTTCTTCCCAGCAGTGATACAGGATGGCTTCCCTGCTCTCTAGCACTGTTAATTTCCAATACTGCCTTTCTCTGTCACCTAGGAAGCTGATGCCTGATTGGCTTTTCTTTGATAAGCCGTGTGCCTTAAAAGGCCACAGAAGTCCTCTCATCCCATGAATAAATCCGCAGATGTGGGACCAAATTCATTCCTGTCTAAGGACTGTTGGAGTTACATGTGGAATAAATCCAGTAGTGCCATTGGATATGTATAAATTGGCTTCTGTAGCTAGAACAGCAATTATGGAACGTGCTTTCCCCTTTCAACTTCCAGTGCATTAATTGCCATCTCTCCTTTTGGAGGACACCGAAAGCTGCATCACTTGGATTCAAGATGTACTTCTCATTTCTATAAAACACATCGAGTTTTGCCTTCGAGGGTTTTCCTTTGGGGAAGAAAGGGGAGGGGAGGAGAGGAGAAGGGGAAGGGTTTTTCCAGTTCTCAGGCTTTGTTTGTATATGCTATGAATATGAAGGTTTGAACTGAAACAGCCAATAAAATGGAGTTTTAAAAATAAAATTAAGAATTTGAAAGTTTTAAGCTTTATCCTTTTTTTTTCTTTTCTTTCAGTAGTAGCTAATGTCTGGGGTTTTCATTGGTTCATTCTGCCTTTGCAGTGCAAGCCAGCAGTAAGCCGAAGCAGGTCCTCCAGTTTAAGTCTAACAGTTGAAAGTGCTTTAGAAAGCTTTGATTTCCTGAACACCTCTGACTTTGATGATGAGGATGGTGGTGGTGTGGAGGTTTGTAATGGTGGAGGAGGTGCAGACTCAGTATTTTCAGATACTGAGATTGAGAAGAATAGGTAAGTTTGTAGTAACTGCCAGCTGTGCTTATGCCAAACTGATACCCTAGCTCTTTGTCGCAAACGGGATCCCGGTGCACACAATATCCAAGGAAGACTGACTAATCCTTGATGAGTTTGTAGGGTCAGAGGATTCCCTGTGGTTGCTGCATACAAAATCTTTTTTTTCCTGTTCAAATATACACAATCTTTCCTTCAAATGAGAAGAGTAAATTAAATTAAGCTGACATCAATACTGGCAGAGCCTCTTCCTTGACATAGGTTTGGACCTGGCTTTCCTTGGATGTAATTACTAATTCCTCTGTGGTTTTTCCCCCCTCCCTTTGTCTTTTCTCTCTAGCCGAATGAGTCTTTGCAGTGGATTAAGCTTGTCAGTAACAGTAACACAGGGCCAGATTTAAGCAGCATGGTGTAGGTTTCCTTTGGAATGTAAGAGTGATGACTGGTACTCTGTTCATGGCCCTGCGTGTTACCTGTCCTTCTTTCATCACTTTTGGTCTTTCTGAGAAAAAAAAAAAAAGAAAAGCTGTGGTACTTGTGCTGTGGTCTGCCATTGTCGTGTGACCTTACGATGCTGTGTTTAAATCATTAGATCCTAAAGCGTGTTTGCATCCTCAGAGCCAACACGATGCCTAGCAGGCACATAAGTGGCACTAGAGCTGGGAAAAAAAAAGAGAAGAAGGTGGTACCCTAGGACTCTGCGCTTCCCAACCAAGGAGCTATACTTCTCGCAGTTTATCATGTTGTTTTGAATTGTTTAAAACAATTTTGAGTACAAACAAGCAACCATAATCCAGTTCCCATCATCTCACTGCATATCCTCTTTTCAGAATAAGACTTGGTGGAAAGAAAGACTCAGAAGAAGCTGGCACTCTGAGCTCAGTTCAGCCTGTGTTTAGAATCTGGCTTTCAGCAGGCACTTTAGCAGAAATTTAACTTAAGCAGCAAAAATGAAGTAAGTTAGTTATAAGCTAACTTAGAAATCAACTAAAATCTTTTAAGTTTCGGTGGAAGTTACAATTTCATTTTTTCCCCTCTGGCTCATCCCCGGAAAGTGTAGATTCCCGCTTCCATTTTTAGATGTGTAAGCGTGTGACTCAGTGTAAAGACTGCAACTGTTGAAACTCCTGAACTTGCAGCCAAATACACTTGCTATCTGGGGACTGACCTTGGGCTTTGCATTTACACAGAGGGAGGACCGTTTGGGCAACAAACCAATGTTGGAAATAATGATTTAAAACACAGCAAGACTAGCTTTATGCTCTTTCAGAAACAACTGGCAAAGTCAGCTGTACACATTATGGCTAAAACAGCGCATGAAAACATCATGTCTCATATTCCAGCAATGGGTTTCCTTTCCTTGTGCATTAAATTTGGCAGCGGGAGGACACTGAAAGCACAGAGCTGTTCTTAGCAGCTCAGTGCTTGGGATTGCACACATTGTAATGGTGTTTAAACCAGAGTGGCTGGGGAGATGATTTACCAACAGATGGGAGAAAATGCTGTCACCACCAAGCGACAGTAACTGGGGGTTTGAAAGGCTTGCTGGTGAGGGCACCTCATCGCTCAAGGCAAACCAGGCAGAGGACAGAGACCTGTCCCCTTGGTGGGTACGGCCCTTCACACCCGGCCAGGGCAGTCCTGCTCTTTTGCGATATGATGTATTCATTGCCAGGTTTCTGGCTGCTTTCGGCTCTTCTGCCATGCTCGCTGCTCGTTGCCCTGAGTGAGCATGTGTGTGTGTTTCTGCCACGGCGGTGGTTGGCCCTGCACTGACCTCCCTCCTCATCCCTCCCCAGTTACAGGACAGAGCACCCAGAAGCCAGAGGCCACCTGAGCGAAGCTCTCACCGAGGACACGGGCGTGGGCACCAGCGTGGCCGGCAGCCCCCTGCCCCTCACCACAGGGAATGACAGCCTCGATATAACCATAGTTAAACACTTGCAGTATTGCACGCAGCTCATTCAGGTACCGGGCCCACCTCAGTCGGGGCATATATTTTAATTCTTTTCATGCAGGCATCAGCGTGCCCACAACGTGAGGTACAAGCAGGCTGGGGAGGTCAGCGCTGCTTGTGGGAGGCAGTGGGCGTGCAAGGCTGGGACAGCCGCCATGCTGGGGTGAAGGTGGCACCAGAAAAGCCTCTGTCATGTCCGTCCTGGCCTGTCTCAGGGCAGACCTGGTGTGCAAACTATGGGGCACTTTGCAGGTGCCGCCCAGCAGCACTGATGGGCAGAGCAGCAGATGGCAGGGACAGCCCCTTGCTCTGGGTTAGAAATGTCCACTGGCTTCACCAGGAGGTGCTCAGTGAGAACAGTTCCCAGTTAAGGCAGTCTGTGTCTTCAGAGGTAAAACAGAAGCCCATGGCCCCACTGTTTAACTGAGACACAGCCAAGGCTGCGATGTTCAAGAGCAAAGATGAATTTCTGCATGGGAGGTGGAGAGATTGTCTGCAACAGACACAGTGAAGGCAGCACATGACAGCCCCTCTGGGACATCAAATTTGTCTGTTCATGCTCCCAACTAACTAGCACAACCTTTTAGAGGGTTTTTTCCAGAGCTCAAACACAGCAAGTACGATTTTAAACCTCCAGCAAGAGACGGCATTGAGTTTTTCCTGACAAATTAAAACATATTGCAACATCCTCTCTACGTTTATTTGACTCTTCCATCTTAGATATGATTAGCTTTATTTTCCCAAACTCCCACTGAAGCAATGCAGAGCAATCCTGATTCCAGCATCCTTAGTGCTGAGCTGGACACTTTGCTGACTCACAAGGATGAGAAGAATGAAGTGTTTTGGCTTAAATACAAGAGTATACAGTAAATATGCAGTTGGAGGAGGCAAGCTTGAACTGTGTCCACACACTGAGCAGATTTTATATGAACAATATTTACATGGGCTGCTGAAGAAAGTAGGGGTGTCAGCAGTAGGGAGTAGTAGGAAGGGGAAAGCACCAAAATATTGAAAGGCACCTGGGTAGTTGATCAGAGCTGAAACAGAGTGGGGAAAGGGCAACCTGTGGTCTGCCACCAGGCAGGTGTGTCCTGAGAGTCCATGGCCTATATTATGCCAAAGTCAGACTAGTATTCTTTTATTGCTTGAAGGCTCATGATGATGGATTCCTTTAGCTTTGCAGCATGTATAAATCAGAAATTACTTATGCAAATACTGCTTGGATACTCAAGTGCCTGGATCTGGATGTAGATGTTAAAGATAAAAGCAAAAATGCATATACCAGCACCATAAAATATCACAGAGAAAAAAACATTTTCAAGTTAAAAAGATCTTATGGTTCCAGGCAATTAATTTACCATTGTACTTCTTCAAGTGCCAGTTATTTTGGAGGTTTTCATTTTGTTCTGAGGAGGTTTTTTTTTCTGGTTCAATGACTCCTTTTTCTCCCTTCCCATTTGTCTTCACCAGCAAATTGTGTTCTCCAGTAAAACACCATTTGTGGCAAGAGACCTCCTGGATAAGCTGTCCAGGCAGATCCTCGTGATGGAGAATATTGTAGAGATCAGCACTGAGAACTTGGGAAACATCACCTCCCTTACTGATGGTAAGAGACAAGTTAGGGGTTTTTCCTTCTGAAAAGGGTTTGTTTGGGCACGTGTGCCTGCTGAAATAATCACTGTGCAGAGCTCATCATCACTGCAGGAGATGTCACTGTAGTAAGGGCTGACTCAACAGCAGATGTAGCAGCAGGTCAAGGGCCTTACTCTATCTTCAGTGCCGATATCCAGAAATAAGCAGGTGAGAAGAGAACAGACTTCTTACCCTGCTTGATGTGCAGAAGATGAACAGAGGTCACTGCTGTGGTCAGATGGGGATTCTGCCATCTCTGAAGAGCCAAATTCTTCCTCCACCTCTCTTTCCTGAGGAAAGGCAGGATCTGTCTTATACTATCAGAGGCATAATACAGCTCTGCAAACACTTTATCTGTTTTATTTTTAGTCATCTCTACAGATAAGTATTTAATTATTTTTCTTGTTGTTGCATCCATTTTAATACCTTGGAAGAGTTTGACAAATACTTTGTTACTCACCCTTGTGAACACTATGACAGGATAGGTAAATGCACCATGGTGTATTTACTTTGTTTACCAAAAAATTGAGCCAAAATTGAGTGACCTACCCCAGGCCACAGAGCAATGCTAGGACAGCACCCAATCTTCTGCAGACCATTTGCGGTATTCCCCTAGTATTTCATGGTATTTAAAAGGATAAGACATCAGTGCCCAGAACTGGATCAGGAGGAAATTTTCTCACATCCTACCATGGGAAATGGAAAAGAAAACATGTTAGAAACTTGGGGTGAGCACATGATCATGCTCTGAAGGTAGTGGCACAGGGCAACCCACCAAACAGTAACTGTCCATCAGTGCGTCGGGGTGAGATTTCCTCCACTCTTACCATCTTTTCTTTTCTGGAAGTCGATGCTTCCAGCATGGCTTTGTTTCACTATTCATTTTGTATTCTTCACCAGCAATTCCAGAGTTCCACAAGAAGCTGTCACTGCTGGCATTCTGGATGAAGTGCACTGGCCCTTCAGGGGTGTATCACACATCTGCGGACAAGATGATGAAGCAGCTGGATATCAATTTTGCCACCACTGTGAATGAGGAGTGTCCAGGACTTGCAGAAACAGGTACCAACTGCTATAAAAAAATTGTGTTGGTCATCAGAATGGTGAACAGTTGTGGACTGGGCTTTAGTCAACCTTCATTGCTTTGTTTTCCAACCCCTTGGAGGTCTGTTTGGACATGGCTCCAAGATCTCATTTGAAAACTAATGCTACAACTAGTGAAAAAGTTTTGGCCCAAAATAATCAGATCAGAATAGGAGAAAAAGGTGAGATCAGCAGAAAAGAAAACATTGTTTAAAGGTTTGTGAGCTAATAGGAAAGTAAGTCTATTCCCAAATACGAGTTTATAAGTGATTCAGTGAAGTAAGAATCCTCTCAATTTTATGTCTGTAAAATGTCCATGCCCAATTACAGTTCACTGGGATGGAACTAAAGTGCATTCAAGTGAATCTGTCTGAATATATTTTCCTATTTGAAGTGAGATGTACCACATTGTCTAGCTCTCCCTGGGCTAGAACGGGGATGTAGGGTGACTTCCTCACATGTGGGCATCTGCATTGCAGATGCCTACCCAGGGCAGGGTTTTCCTTCCTGCTCCATGGTACAGCTCTCACAGACAGTGCCTCAAACTAGCTTTCTGCTTGCCACATGCTCACATAGAAATGTGAAAACAAGCAAAGCCAAATCCTGCTTCTGTGTGCACCTCCCCTACTTCAGTGACATTGCAGAGAAGTCAGTGGCAGTGCATGTGGATAGGTGTTCAGTAATTCAGGATGTCATTTGGGTAGAAAGGATGCTGTGTTGGATAGGAAGCTGCACTAGTCACTTGTTTCCTGGCAGAAGTTCATCCTGACAAGGATATCCTCTGGTGATGACAGCTAGACAGGGAGAAGATCTGTCTAGCTTCTCACCTAACCACAGCTGAGGTTAGAAACTTTGGGAAGTATCTGGTTTTGCAAATAGGGTTCTCTCTTTTGGGCTTTGAAGTGGACTGTGGCATTTTCCCAGCAGCTTTTGCTCTCACTAACATATCCTTTTATCCACTTCTGCCTTCAGTCTTCAGGATCCTGGTGTCTCAGATCCTGGACCGTACAGAGCCTGTCCTCTGCTCCAGCATGTCCTCCGAGATCATCACTGTCTTTCAGTATTACAACTATTTTGCCAGCCACAGTGTTAATGACCTTGGCAGCTATTTGCTGCAGGTCGCAAAAGAAGGTAAGGTATATAAATTCTGGCAGTGGAGTACATCGGTGTCCTTCTGAGCTCAGCACAAAACAGTTCATCCCTGGGGCTGATTTTACAAAAGAAGGAGGAAAGGAGACAAAGAAGTGCCTTGGATACTAAGTCTGAATGCACTTGAACAGTTGTACATATCGAGGGAAAGCAGCTGATGCCGACAGACTCTCAGTCATTTCTATTTCCATATTTGAATGGGGAAAAACTATGTTGAAAGAGTTAGTTTTTATGAAATGGCTGATGGTGATGGGCTGGGCCCAAGGTCTGGGAAATTTTCTATGCCTGCAGCTTGAATGACATTCTGGTTTTTCACCATCCTTTATGGAGAGACCTTCTGAAGTGCTGAGCTCTTCTCAGGAGCCGAAGGAACATAGAACCTTAGTGTTTGGCAGGCTCTGCCACCAAAAGCTAAAGAGAGAAGCAGATGCTCCAACAGAGCGTGCTAGACTGCAATCCCTGGGAAGCCAAGTTTTCTTCTTCTCTATTTGAGAGGGATTTTGAGGAACCTTGCCTAGTTTTCATTTTCCTTTGGGCATACTGGGGAGCTTTTGCTCAAAAACCTGGAAGCAAAAAGGCATTTCAGCCCACCTCTAAAATATATTAGAGCACGCTTTTGGTGGCAGACATCAATCTGCCTTGGAAAAGTTGTCACAAAGATGCTCTGGAAGTCAATACACTGACAATATTGGGTTTCACTTTTATGGGAAAGATTTACATCTTCCAACAGAAAGTGAAAATTTGACAGGCAGGCCCTTAGCTCTGGGTAGACATCAAGTGCTGCATTGTCCCACCTAGCCCATCTACTCATCTCCTTCAGAAGAACTTCTGAGAAAGTGGCCTGACTTAAAGCCCAGACAATTCCCCATGCAGACATAATGCAATATGGATCCATTGCAATTGCTCAGATGGGGATTTTTCGTGTCCTTTGTGTCTATAATGAAAATTGAGGATCGCTAGTGGGGAAAGGAGAAATCTGAAATATCAAGAGGATAAAATAAGTAACAAGGACCTTCCACTTGCACTTCTAGCCTCTGTGGTTCAGGTGCTGCAGTCAGTAAAAGATGGAAAACTGCAGCAAAACGTGGCCAAAATAAACTCCAATAACCTTCCACCACAGCAAGAAGTTTTGAGAGCTTTGGCTTTACTTCTCAATGAAAATAAAAATGAAGTCAGTGAGACTGTGGCATCACTTCTGACAGCTACTGCAGAAAACAGGCACTTCAGGGAGAAGGTAAGTGGCATAAAATCACCTATTGCATAAAAGACCTGTATCATCATGGCATATTTTCTTCCTGTGTGTCTCAAATGTCTACGTCTATAAAATAATTGCACCAAGCTTAGTTTAAACTGATCCAGAGGGATTTTCAGTTTAATTTATCTGCAAATATCCAGCAAATATTTCTGTCCTTACGCCAGTCTGCTTCTGCCAGTCATTACACTAAACAGGTACTAACCAAAACTCCGCAAATACTTACCGAGTGCTGTGCTCTCCAGCTGTCTTCCACATTCCAGCATTTCTGCTGGCCTGTCTCAGACTTGGCTTCAGTCCAAGGCTTCAAGGCAACAGTCCCCAGCATCATCAAGACACAAAGACATAGGTCTGAGATTTTTATTTCCCAAAGGAGCCTGGCATCTGTGGGACCTCCCACCGTTTCTGGAGGGGATGGACTGCCCTGGGTGAACACAGCTCAGCTGTGAGATCTAAGATCTGAGTCTATCAAAGATACTGGAGGCAACAAGTAGGGCCAGATTAAACACAGAAATTAGACAGAAGGGAGAAGAGGAAGAAGAAATTAGGCATTGGCTTCTACCCTTTCATGGCAGACCTTTCCCTACTATCCTTCTTGTTCCTTGTCAGGAGATAGTGAAAGAAAAGGCAGTTGGAAGAGAGGCAGAAGGAAGGCAGAAGGAGGAGAAAAAGGAGCTCACTCTTTGCTGTTCTTCTCTATCGATCTGGTTCCCTCTCTGCTTGCCCTCTTTCTTCATCTTCCATTTTTGTAGCCTCTGGTATCTCATACCATCCTTCTCCCTCCCCAGCTTCAAGGAGGCAGCACCCCAGGGAAACATAACCTTCTCCTGGAACAGGCATGTGTAGCTGATGTCTGGTTCACTACCTGCGGGGAGGACCACAAGGTGCCTTGTATGAAGGCATTGCACAGCCTTATGCTGCAGATGAGTCCATTGTGCAGCCAACTGCTTTGTTTGCTCAGCAGTAGCTATTAATTTCTAGGACCAAACAAGTAAATTGGTCTAGCAGCTCATGCTAACCTTGTAATAGTTATTTGCAGGTCCCCTGGGGTCCATCCCAGCCCATTCACTACTATTGCTACATTAGAGAGACCATTTCAAAGGTCAGCTCTTGAGCTATTTAGACTCCAAGGCCCATTTAAAGCTCTTTGGCAATTTATGCAGAAAGGCCCTCAAGGGTGCCCGATTGTGCTTCTAACTTTAACTTTTCCTCACCAAAAGTTGACCTGAGGCTACTAAACTATAATTAGTGGCATGGCCCAGATCTGCTGTAGGGAATTCTCCCACCATGTTATCCATATCAGGGGCTGTGTCTGTCTATCCCGTGTGCTCACCATCAGGCAGGTGGGCTACAAACCCTTCCCTTTAGTAGGGTAGCAATGCCTCCACACTCCACTATTTTGCTCCTCACAGGTGCAGACATTTTCATCGCTACTCTTCTTCTGTTTTCAGGCCCTGATTTATTACTGTGAAGCATTAACCCAGCCCAACCTCCAGCTGCAGAAAGCAGCTTGCCTGGCTCTAAGATACCTCAAGGTAAGAGACAAGGAATTCACTGTGGCACTCAGCTTTACTTTAAAGAAAGGACATCTGGTAGGTACAAACAACAAAACAGAAACTGCAATAGCAGCAGCAGTGGTGTTTTTGTTTTGCATTGCTGCACTGCATCCTTTTACAGATAACCGTGCTGTTTGGGAACAGTTAAGAGGCTTCATTGCAAAAACAGCTGGGCTCTGCAACAATGACAAAGTTTATCTTTCACATATCATCATTCCCTCCCTCTCATACTGACTTTAGGAGACTTACTTCCACATCACAGAGAAAAAAATTATACATCCACAGAGTACTGACTCAGAGGGAAAAAAACCATCCTTTCCCAGGATAAAATTAGGCATAATGCATGTGGATTGAAGCAGTAGAAGAAAAAGAGAGAGGCAGGTTGCAGCTCGTTTTGTGACAGATAACTGGTACATCTGTGCACTACAGCTTCAGCTAGCATCTGGTGCCATTTCTGCACTTCCTCCCACAACAGGAAGGAAAAATGCACTTCTGTTTTGGCTGTACAGAGCCATGGGAAACAGCAGCTGCCTGAGCCCGACTGCTAAGGGACACCGTGACAAAAAATGTGTCCCGTGAGACAGACCCGCCACAGACTGACTGTTTCTCCCTCAAAACTGGCCCCTGGAGAAGACTGCTCTAAAATGTAACCTCATCTCAGTCAGAACTGAAACCACCCAGTACAGAATCCAGTATTGTTTAAATATGAAAAACCTGTTTTCCCTTAAACAAGACACTAGCAGGCATGCCCGAGAGGCAGCAGTGAGGGACATTACACCTCTGCTGCATGCAGGGTGCCGTGGGGTTTGTCATCTCTCGGGAAAAGGCAGACTGGGAACCAGTGGTGGGAACTGGAACTAGACATATTTAACTTGAGCAGTGTGGCTCTGATGAGAATGGCAATTTCTGGAGAAAAAAACCTACCAAGGGGAAGTATGATCATTGGAGGTCCTCAAAGAAAAAGCTCAGGCCTTTCTGGAAGATCCTATTTCAGAGATAGGAATGCTGCAATGGATAGGTGGCTGTGGATGAGTTACCACAATGGCAGTCTCTTCCACATCAAACCACGTCACCCTCACAAGGTCCCTCTGTGAATCTCTGAGAGGTTTTGCAGATTGCAGCGAGCTCTGTGTTGCTGTGGTCCCTTCACTCATAAGCATTCATATATGCACACGGCACAGACTTGCCCTGAGTCAGTACAAGTGGCCACATTCAAGATGGGATGGTAAGATTTAGTGGCTGCAGTGGCTAAGTCCTGATTCAGAGTGTTGTAGACCAGGCCTGTGCCCCTCAGATCGACAAGGCTCATACAAATCCTGGCTCTGTGGCTCAGAGCATCTTCCATGTGTCACGTCGGGGAAGTACCTGCCCTTCCTTTGACTCATCTCTCTTCTAGTCATATTAAATAGCCTGCCAGAGACATTATGACAGCTGTTCTCCTCAAAGGCCTGACATTTTTATAGCAGAGAACTGGATTATTCCTGGCTTTCTTCCCAAAATAGCAGAGGCAAGGCAAAATTGTGGAAGTGGTGAGTGCAGGTGTCAGTGAGGAGCCTGCATGAAGTGAGTGGGCTGGTCAGCCAACATGCCCCTGTAGACACAGTTGGGCTCATGAGAACAGCCTTCTCACACCTACCAGGTTTGACATGCTCAGTGTGAAACTGATTCAGTTGACGCCTGTCTCCCCTCTGTCTCCCTGTTGCACCCCTACCTTGGCACTTCTATGGCTTTGGCCCATGGTCCATCACCCAGCCTACAGTCAGAAGTGGCAGACAGGGCTGGTCAGCCAGATTTATGCAGGTAGCACATTCCTCGTGTTCCCACCAAGGCTCTTCCCTTGGAGTAGGAAAGGCAACGCAGAGGATGGTCACATTTTCCACACAAGGAAATAAAACCACAGTGTACTGTGCAGTGCTGATGCTGTTCTTCTTGCACTTCCCAGGCTACTGAGAGTATTAAAATGCTGGTCACACTCTGCCAGTCTGACAACGAAGAGATCAGAAAAGTGGCATCCGAAACCCTGCTCTCCCTAGGTGAGTTGCCTGTTTTAGAGCAGTATGTCATTTTCTTTTTTAACAGAGCAGCATGTAAGACACCTGAGTTATACAAACATGAGACTCTAAACTGAAACAAAACTTTACCTGGAGACTCAAACAGGTTAGAAAATACATATTCTTAAAAATCACTAAAATCATGAAAATGAGCCAGAAAGAGAGAATTTGCATTGTGTGAGTCTGGAGGGGGAAGTAGAAAAGGAAAAACAGAAAAGGAGAAATTGACAAACAAAAATAATTAATCAGTAATTTGAAAACCAAGCAGCCTTGAGGAGGCAGGACTGGCACGCTGCCTGCTGTGTCTCATATACCCTCCTCTTGGGATTCCCCTCTGATCACCCTTGTAGTGCCAGTATCACACTCTCGAGTGCCATTAGCACTGCCAGGTGTCATTTAATCTAAATTATCTTTACATGCTTATTTGGACAGACCCTGGCCTGCAAATTCTCCTTCACAAAGTACCTCAGGCACCATGCATTGACCCTCATTTGTCCTTGATACAACAGATACCCTGTTCATTAACCTGTAGTCTAGCTGCATAGCACATGACTGCAAGTGTGGCTGTACAGTTTCAAGGCACCAGTACTTCAGTGGCACAGAAAAATTGTATTTTTCTGGCCTTTAGGCTAGGCATGAATTTCTGCTCCATGGCTGTATGTCCATCCATGATTTTAGTTATGCAAACTCTTCAGATGTGCTCTTTCACTCACCAGTTCAGCAGAATTCACTCTGCTGCTGGACGTGTTATTTCTCAGGTTATAAAATAACTAGCCCAGGGACATTTTTGCAGACTCTGGGAGATTGTACTGCCATTCTTTTAGAGGACATACAGAAACCAGTTTGATTCCTTATGGTCAATTTAACACGCTAGACTCGATGCTATCCTCAGGTGCATATAGGTGACTACCTAAGAGAAAAGGGTTTGACAGACACAAATAGTTAAATTTAGCAAACATGCTGCTGCTTCTTTTTCAGTGGTATATAAATAAAGATGTGACTAGACTCACCTCCTTAAAGAAGTGCCGGGAAGTGAGAAGTGGGTAAACTTTATATTGTCCAAAGTAGAAGTGGATAAACATCATCTGCCTGGAGTGTATCACAGCTGCAACTGAGACCTTCACAAGCACCATAGGTCATTTAGTAAGATACACATACTGTCTTCTAATCACACAAGCCACATCTGCTTCTGTTTTGCTCTGGATAAAGCCAGCAAATTACATGAGAAAATAAAAAAAAAATAATTTGAGCATTCAGAGCATGCTTAGTTTTTCCAAGTAATTTCTGAAGTTGCCCTCAACAAGATAAAGTTTTAAGAAGGGAGCGAGTTACTGGCAGATCAGTACTTTCTAACAGCAGAGAATCCAGTATTTTAAATGTTGTAGGGCAATGATATAATACATTATTATGCTTCAACGTTTTGCATTCAGGTGAAGATGGGAGACTGGCATATGAACAGCTGGACAAATTTCCCCGGGAATTTGTTAAAGTTGGAAGCCGCCGTGGAACTGAGGCTGCCACAGCTTTTTAGGTGGAGAAGAACCTCCCTACATTTAATGATCATTGAAGTAGGATGGAGCTGCACTTCAGTGTGGGGAGCAGAAGGAAAACTTTGAAGAATTCTGTGAGAATGTCCCAAAATCTAGCAATTTACAGACTTTTTAAGGAAAGCAAAATCTAAAATCCAGCTTTAGAGTTCCTATTGGCTCCTCTTTGCAGCTCATGATGGAACAGTTGGATGCTGAGGAACAGTACTTTCTTGACTGATTCCTAACAAATAATGTAATTGCAGTTATTCAGCCTCGACAAATTTCTGTGAGTTTTTAGAATTTGGCATCTCCATATATTTTACCGAGTATTACATTTACTTCCTTGAAGTTGTCTTGAAAGCTTGAGACATGCGATACTGTATCTAACAAGGACAAGTAGGAGGCCACCTGAGCAGGACTGCAAAGAAGCTTTCTCTTCAACCCTGAAGTGTCCCCAGCAACACTCCAGCAGCAGGGAATGCCACTCGGCTTTCTCCCTTTTGCCTCAGTAATGAAATACAGAGCAAGTTTCTTCAAGTTTTGCCTCCACAAACAGCATGGTGTAAACCCTGGGAGGTGTCACTTTGGTGACTCATTCTAAATGCCTCTACTGGTCTTTTATTTCCTTTCTCCTGCCCTCCAGCAACAAACCATCATTAGTCCAGAGATTTGCAAGGGAGATCAAACAATCACGTAGGTTTCCAAAAACTAAATGAAAAGGTAAAGCATATTTATTCCGAGAAGGAGTGAATACACCTAATTGCACGAGCCCCCAGAGCCATGTGGTCCTGTAAGTTGCAGGCAGGATTGGATTTCATACACTCTAATTAGCAGATCATAGCTTCTATAGAGTGATTTCAACATAAAAAACTAGAACAAACTGAAGTGAACTGCGGAGGCAGCAATAAACAGAGGGTGAAGCGAATGCATCCCCCCCTCACTGCAAGGATGAAAGACAGCGAGTGCTTCAAGCTGTTGATTACAAGCCTTAAGTTAACAGAGGTGGTGAATAGAATTTAACAGAAGAGTGTTCCTGTACTGTGTTCATTATGCATGAAATGCTATTTAGATGTCAATTAAAGTATCCAAATTTGCATAGACTACATAGAAAAGATTGCAAACAATTCACATCAAAAGGAAGCCTCCTGCGCCAAACACACTGGCAGGCAGGGGTCTTTTTGGGTTTTTTACTGTGAATGTTACAACAATGTACATATCTGTATATTTATAAATATATATATTCTTCCGTTAATAAAAAAGTACATTTTGTACAGTTCAAAATGCTTACTTGTTTACAGAAGGATACTGAAGACTCTTTTTGCAGGCGGTAAAATAACCATGTTATGGTTTTTATACCATGCCTGTTCCATCAGCTGAATTCTTCCAAGGTGTCCTTTTGTACTGACTTCTGCTTTTTTTTTGCAATTTTTTTCTTTTAGTTTTGTGACGTTTGTACTCACCATATTTCCTATCACATTTAAGTTATAATAAAGATTATTTTTTAATTACTAAGCACATCAGTCCGTATGTATAGTCACTCTTTCTATCAGTATGATACTTATCAAGAAAGGCTCCACAAGGACTAGCAGAAAATATGTGGAAGAGGCTCCAGGACTCTAGCCAAACTTTTGCTGATTACTTCTTCCCTTCTGTGAAGACAGACTCATCTCAGACAGAAGAGACTCCTCTTCCTCTTAAAAACATTGAGGCTTGTGGCACAGACTGGAGGAATGCAGAACTGCCTGTTGAGCAGAGACAAAGCTGCAGAGAGCACAGGGCTGCTCACATACACAGGTACCACGTCACATGGAGTTATAGCTACTTTCATCTCATTGTAGTTTAAATCCACCCTTTGAGAAGTTTATTAACCTAAAGCTGATCTGCTACACCGTTATAACCATCAAAAACCACGTATGCATGCTCATACAAATCAGATAGGCACAAACTCTGTTCACAATAAAGACAATGAGGAAACTCGCAGGAATTTTAGTGGGAAGGGTTAGACTGAGTTTAGTTCCTATTGTGGAATCTGAGATTGACAAGCTTGAACCCAGCATGTAGATGTACAGTGGCTAAAATTCACTTTTTTTAAATAAACTAAAACAAAGAATCGTGTTCTAACACGATTCATGACAACATATGAAAAAAAAATTAAATCACAATCTTCATAAAGAACAAAACCAAACAAAATCCCCTAAGTCTCTGCCTTCAGTGTAACAAACCTTTGAAAAAGTGAACAGACTGCCAGACTGTGTATCTTCAGTATGGACCCCTGCTTTGCTGATTTGCAATGGCACTATCCTGATGATAGGCTCCACAACACCCCCCTTGAACTGGCTGTGGTGCCCCCGAGGGTACGACAGAGCCATCATCACACCCAAGGGTCTGATCTTGATCACAGCAGGTCACATTTCATTGCAGGCAGTTTTTGGCAGATGGACAAAGCAGCAGCAAATTTAACTTTCTCAGAACACCATTATCATTTGCTGAACTAGTTTGTGTTATAACAAGAATGGAAAGAGAAATTAATAGCCCACAATAAACATTTTCTGCTGGAGAAAATGTCGATGAGAACCTCAAGAACAACAGAGCACTGGAAACCCATGGCCTTGGCAGATTTGCAAACCTGCTCAAAATCTCAAATCTGGTTCTGAAAAGGAAACAACCTCAGGTGGCCCTTAAAGAAAAGTAAATGAATACGCAGCATTCTTCCTTGCAAAATCCAATGACCAACTTAATTACTTATGCCCAGGCTGCAAAATAAGCTGCAACACATGACAACGCTGTAGGCATCCATGTAAGCAATACAATGCCAAACACCAAGCGAGTTTCAGTTGCCCAGCCAAGTAGTTATTATGGTCTAATTCATTTCTCCACGCATTGTCTTAAATACAATGGGCCTTTACACTAAAACTGTTATTTTTACTAAAGCAACTGAAGGTTCTTCCTCACACAGACCACCCCCCTGCCCCACAGTTTGCTTGCCTCTGCTAGTCCCAGTACAGCTGTTCCATCTTGAAACATCTGACCCATGCAAATGGCCCATCTCCCAACACATTAGTATTATGTATCTGAAATTGTCCTGTTAGAACACGCAGATTTTATGGGAGAAGCGCTATGACACAGTAGATGCACTGCACCTCGGAGCAGCCCTATGATCCTTCAGTGAAAGATGAGACTGTGGCCACAGTCCCTCCCATGAAAAGGAGTCACCATGCTGGTCAGGTCAGTGCACAAAAGTATTTATGACTTCCTGTAAAGAATCACATTCTGCAGTTAAGCTCCAGAATGATAGTTTTATTCTGCTAGAAAGAATGTTCTCTGTAATTTGGCTGAATATGAAATTTGTCTTTAGTGGTACTGATTTTCAGCTGTTACATAGCTATGTTTCAGTGGTAAATGAGTTTCCCTATATATTTAACCAAAAATAAAAGGTCAGATGGTTTTAAAAGAACTAGTTACACAAATCTTTGTATCATTTCTACACTTTTTACAAGCCTTTCACACATACATACAAAATTTCAATACTCACTACACAAGATAGTTCTACTGCATCCATGTTTTAAAAAATACTTGGGAATTTTCAGCACAATAAATTAAACTTGACCCTTTTAGAACATTCTGAAACAGTGCTTAATAGAGCAGCACAAAGCTTCTGATACTTTCATACATGAGTATTTCTGATATAATAGGCATAGGGAGATTATTTGCTCAAGGTCCAATACACCCATGACAGATACAGTGTGTCTATGAGGTTATTTCTATGCCACAATTCAGCTTTCATACCCAGTCTTCTCCTGCAGCATGTTTTCAAGAGCTTATACAGCAAACTATTCTCTGTTAATGAACTAGCTGTTAAAGCCAGAGTAGCCTTGGTCTGAAGACTTTTGGTGCAAATGCATGTATTACTAAGTGGCCCATGTCTTTTTGATATAAAAAGTTTACCATCACAGGTAGACCAAAAGCTGCAATATGTGCAGCAGCCTGCATGAAGAACTTGCATGATTTATTCTGCATACAACCCGTTTCAACAGAAGTAAAGAACCAGCCACTCAAGGGATTGATGTATCTTTGTTACTTGAATAAAACCAAATCAAGAAAAAGCACAAGATTTAAATCTAATAAGCATTCTTCGTGACCATCTTTATGAAAATAAGGAAGAGACAGATGGAGATAATGCATGCAAATTCTGGATTTATTACTTGCTGGCAGTTCTTGTTTTAAAACAGCACCTGTATTACAGCAGTTCACAGAGCAAAAGGTGAAATGGTGAAGTTGCCATTTGCTGACTCAGTTGGACTGGTCTGCCTGGCCAGCTAATTATGCAACAGTGCTTTCCTCCCTTCTACAGTCTCTTCAAATGCAAAACATTCCTGATGTTTAAAAACAAAGCCACCTCTGAAGAATGAACATTAACTATGAATAACAAACTAAACTGCACTGCATGAAGACCATTATAACAAGTTAAATTTTATGTGTTTCCTCATTTATTATTGCTGAAATAGTTCAACATGAAAACAGCTTAGAATCTGAGATAGGAGAGGTTTGAGTCACTTGACAGTATTGTCTTTCTTTTGAACACAAACCCAAGGTTACTCTACAAGGCAGTTATTCAGCATCCAGTTGTTTTTTCTTAAACACAGCATCAGTGCAAGTTAAAGGACACATCTTTGTCACTATTTCTGCACCGTGGTGGAAAGGATTATGTCTGAGCACTCTGTAGAGCACAAATTGGAAGGTGTGATCTTTTGTTTACACGGTTCTCAGGAAAATATGATGCCTCACCTTGTGGCTACCAGATCCAAAGCAAAATGGAAGCCAGAAGGAGTATTACTTACTACAATGGTTATGATATTCCCCAAATGTACCACTGGAATCAGTTGTGAAACATCTAACTTACTGACACACACAGGGAAAGAATAAGATCTGGAAGGAATCTAAAGGTGCCAATCTGATAGCTCCACAGGTGTGTACACACATACCCTGAAGCACCCATTTTGGCAAGGCTTGATAGATCCATACACCAGAATCCCTCTCTGCCTCCTGAAAGCCACTCAGCTTCACACCCTTCACAGGATACTGCAATGGCCACCATCTTTTTAAGCCTATCCTTGGGAGACCTTGTTACTCACAGAACAACTGCCGAGTTCACTCAAGACTGGAAAACCTGTATCCAACTTACTCTCCCCTTCTACCTCAGTGCTTTCAACTGCAAGTATTTTTTCCCCCATATGGATGCCGTAAGTTTTAAAATAGTACTTTTTTTATTCCTGTAAACCTTTCAGAACATTACTATCTTGGTAAAAAAGGTGCCCTCATCGCTTGGTAAATACCAGAGCAGTACTTTGAAACAGACATTAGTTTCCTTTCAGAATACCTCTGAAGCATAGGCTGCTTTGTCTCCCTCTCATTTTCAGCTGCTATTAGAAGCAAGAACACCTCACCTTTTCTTTATAAGCCAATAAATGTATTTCTAAGAGACTGTCTAATACTGTCTACTTAAGCTTTCATCTCTACATGTTGGAAAAGGCTCTATTAATTAAAAGACAGAGGCAATTATTTTAAAACCCCTGAAAAGCATAAATCTAACTAAACTTTGTATCTTGAGTCTTATTACCCATTCTTGATTCTCTGAAACCTCTCCAACAGCAGACAAGTTTTGTTTTGCTTTCCCTATGCACCATAACCACTGTTCTCCAAAACTCTGCAAATCTAAGGAGTTAAAAACTGCCCAGGCACTCCCTAGAAGTCTTGAAAGCTTCCATCTACAGTAGTCACAACTGACTTGCAAACCTAGAACTAGCCATTCCCCACTCAAGTAAGAGGCTGTTTTGGTAAGGCAAAGATTTATTAATTTTCATGTACCATGTCAGACCAACCGATAGGATATTTACACCACAGTTCGAAATACACAGTATTCGCATTTTATACAAGCAACTATGTGCAGCCTGTAATAAGTTTTCTATGCAGTATCCAGGTACTTCCACTGCTACATAATCCCAGTTAAAAACCAACATCTCTAATGCTTCCACAAGAGTTTCTATACATGAGAAGTTTTAGCATATCCTTTCAAGAGGAAGCCTGCAATTAAAAGCCACATACATAAGGGTATTTAAGGTTGCCATTCCACTTGCAAGTTATTTGCTTCCTTTGAAGGAAGATTTGATGCACTCTCCCTTAGCCCACTTGATACTTGTGATGGCTCTTCAGAAGTGCTGTCTGCATCATCTCCACAGTTAAGCTCTTTATTTTCTTGTTCAGGTTTCTCTAGAGCCAGATCCTTCAGTGTCTCAAGATTGTCAGGTGCTTGCCCAGTTAGCCTCTAGAAAGAAACAGAAGACTGTGTGAACTTAATAGTATTATTTTCTACTTAACAGCCAGTGAAGTAAGGCTGTGCATATTGAATTAGGCAAACTGATTATCTTTATTTGGAGATCATTGATAAAACATTCCTCAGTCACAAAAATCTTAAGACACTTGAGTTCAACTCAAATTGCTGCTTCTAACGCAGACCACATCTGCTTTGACTGTCAAGCCTTCCTGAGGTTCTTCAGTAGGACAAGTTTATCTTCAGCAACATAAGACACAGGAAATAGCTTCACAAGTTAAATGTTACTACAGTACTATATAGGTTTAATTTTAGAAAAATTACTGTACAACAGATTAAGTTCATAATTTTTGAACAGAGATAATGAAGCTACATTAAGTCTAGATGAACTAAAAGACCCAGCACTTGATCAAACTAAACATTCCTCACCTAACCTCATCTGAGGGAGAAAAACAGGACTCTGAGAGGCTGCTTTAGAAGCTTCTCATTGTTTGATATGACACTTAAGGCTCATTAAAGCCTCAGAAGTGAGCAGCTTACAACTAATAACTGGACTTCACTGTTAAGGAACTGCAGAGAAGTTTCCAACATTACTTTTAAGTCCTTTAATTTCTGCTTGTGGGTTTATCACTAACAAGCAGCATGCCCTGAATATCCAAAAAAAATTCAAGTGTAGCAAATTATTGGAGTCTTTCAAGACTGATCTAAGTAACAGCACTAACTGAAAATTAGCTTAATCAAGAAGCTGATCAATCAAATTGCTTGCAAGAACATTCCATTTCGTTTTCACTTCCCCAGTCTAATCAGAGAATCAAAATATTTGCCAGGCACCCAGCTTCGTATCCCAGTTGAGAGCTCAATCGCTACAAGAACAACCTAGCTGATAATTTTAGTATCAAGGTTCCATGGCCATAAATTTATCACACCTTCAGAGGCTGATACAAACAATCTACTTCTGGTAGAGGTATCAATGAATCAGTGACACAACTACCTGTCCCAGAGGAATTCTCAGAGGAAGCTGTTGTGAAATTTACAAGTTTATGAACCCCTACAGACCCCTTGTTAGGGGCACAAATCTGGCAATTCCTCTGTGAAACTTTGTGTCCCTGCTGTTTCAAGTTTAGTTCAAAGGACACAGCCAAGTACAAACACTTCATTAGCCAGCAGCCCCACACAACCTATGAAGCATTTGTATTTAAGTCATCTCGGAAAAGCAAAAATGAACCCTTCCTTCCCATGTAACCATCCCTAACATGCACAGTCTGTTCTGGTAAGACAATAGGTTGAATCTTCCCCTTCAGAAAACACCCTTCTTAAGTACTTTTCTCATTACTCCTTTGGATTCTAGAATAGAAAAATTCATCCCCTAGAAGGGGCTTTATGCCTCTGGACTAGAGCAATTTCACAAGAAACAGCTTAGACAGCAATTTAAAAATAAAAACTTGTGTGAACACACAGAAGTCATGATTTCATTAAAAATATCATTGGTGGTTTCTCAATTTTTCATTCCACATTAACTGAAAATTCAAGTACCTCAATCATGCTGGTCATATAATGCACGTGTTCAGCAAGGGACATTAGCTCTTCATTTTCCTCTTTCAGGCGGGCGATTTCACCATCTTTCAGTTCAATTTCTTTGTGCAGCTGAGTTCAAATAACAATGTTAAAACAGGAAGACAATAGCCAGTGGTAAAGAGGTTAATAAGCTATCACCAGCTACCTTTTCATTTTCTTGAAGCACTTCATACAGAGCCTTCCTCCTTTCTTCTGCCAATTCTTTCCAATATTGAGATGAAGGACTTCCTAAAGAAGCTACAGTAAGTCTGTGCAAAGACTGAATTCTAGAGATCATCATTTAACTTGTACACAAATATTTTACAAAGTGTGACAAAAACTCACTCCATAGTGTTTTCCCAGAGATGAGTTGTAAATTTACAACTAGAGACATAATTTTACAGAAAACAGAGATCCTACGCTGTATTAATGGCTATAGAGGCAGAGTCATCAAGAAGCTGCCCCAAGCACGGCAGCAAGCTTTACAAGATGATGGTCACATCTGCAATTGCCAGTCTTAATCCACGCTTTGTGGAAGCCAGTCTTACTCCCAAATCACTGCCCACACATTGAGCTTAATCAGTCTCCAATTGAGCTTGAAATACTTTCAAACTGTTCCTGAGAAACTGCACATGCAGCACACTATAGCAAAACAGACTGCAGAGGATGACCAGAGGGCTACCTGATTGTTGATTGACAGAGCAGCCCTCCTGGTCATCATACTCAGGTGTTAATTGTTTGGTAATAATAAAGCTAATGGCCTAACAAGGGGGTGGACCATAAAAGGCAGGGCTTGAGGCACCAGAGTACCTTCAGTGCCTGAGTACTGGGGGAAGGAGGAGGATGTGCTCTGTGAGTTGGATGTTGAGAAACTACTCAACCTACAATATCAGCAAGAACATCGAGTGCTGAGAAAGGAGGCCGGCTCTGCGCTCTCTGCGCACCCAGCGCTCCGGGGCAGCTTGCTGCTATCTTGGGAATACATCATCTAGCTTCGCCTGGATCCCGGACACATCGCCTTGCCTGGATCCCCAACAACAGACTTTCATTTTAACTTCATCATTGGTCACTTGAAAGCCCACAGCTAAGCCAAAATAAACTACAGGACTTCTTAACGCTGCTGCACTCCGAGTTTACAGTAACATGTAGCTGAGAATCACTCTGAAATATCAGATACCTATACTGTATTTACTGTACTACAGAGGGTAAGTATCATTAATTCCTGCTACACATTACATAAAAGTACTAAGCCCTTACCTAAGTGACAAAGGAACCACGTTCCAAGTCATATTCCAGTGCGAGCATAGCATTTTAAGTGCAAGAAAACATATCAGGAATTACCACATACCTTCTATCATAAGATCTATAGCTTGAACAACATCATTCATATTCTCATTTTCTTGCTCCTTGTCTAGAGATACCTCGGCTTTACAAGCCTTTGAGGTGAACTTGTTATTCCAGAGTTTCCTTTTGACTGAAGATTTCTTCTGCATAAAACAGACAGGCTTAACTTCAGAGCAAAGTATCAGCCCTTTAACAATACAAACTTGTAAGCCTGCTCACCAATTACTGCAAGTAAGACTTTATAAGCCTCAGTTCCTTCACATTATAGTCATAATTTACAAGACATCATCCTTGATATCCATAAGTTTAACCCAAGAAAAGTCTCAAACATTTTCCTTAAGTATTCAGAAATAGCTTTTAATATTGTTTATCACTAAAATAATTGTAAGCTGAAGTTATGTCACACTAGTTAGGGGACAACATTGTTTTCAAATGTATTAAGTTTTCAGTTAAAAGCTCAAAAGCATTTCACTATGATTAGAAATAATTACACATCTACAGGTTATCTTCTAATTCATACCTCATTCCGTCTGCCAACCAGGCAACCTGTTGCTGAAGGCTGAATCATTTTCAGAGTTCGCCTTGGGGCAGCACTGCACGTGGCATCTGTGAGGTACTTCTGAAAAGACAAATACAGAATCACAGAATGGCCTGGGTTGGGAGGGACCTTAAAGACCATCTAGTTCCAACCAATGGTTCATCTACTCAAAACAAAAAGATGGTATTTTAGTCTATGTTAAGGCTTGTGCAAAGACTGGTACCTATTAACTTGTAGCAGAGATGAACCTTAATCACATGAAGCTATGCTCAGCCCCTGCCTCTTAAAAAACCCTTACTCTTCATAAAGGAACTTGAATAGGTCTTACAGCAGAAATATTCTGATGGGATTTCAAGGCCAGTTGCAGTGTAGTGACAATAAACTTTAGCTGGAGCTCCCGAAGTTGTATTTTCACAAGAGCAGTATTAGACTCCAGGGGAAAGACAGAAGTGACTGCAATTGCCAGTTTACTGCTGAAGTCACATGCACCACTTCAGCCAGTACCTATTTTTGTTACCTGTGAATACACCCTCAAGTAGCTTTCATTTAGATGTATGCGCTGCTTCAATTATCCATTAAAATGGATCTAAAGCTTCCTTGCTTCAATCCAGATAGGCTATTGTTTTGTATAAGCAGTATGTTTATCACCTTTCCTGTCACACATAAATACCCCTTTCCTGCGTTAAAGCTTTCTGATTGGGTTGGTTACACTGCCACCATGGGACAGCAAACAATGGCAGACAACCAAGCAAGAATAGCCAGAATACAATGCCACACCAGCGTGAGAAAGTTACCGATTCACACTCTGCTTCCTATGACAAGAGCTCGCCTTTCCCACGGTAGTTTCTGCCACCAATTATCCTACTGTTGAACTAAAGGACAAACACCAACTGCTCTGGGAACAAGAATCACACCGTGTGTCAGACACCGCTTGCTGCTGTTGAAGGTTAGAGTTAAGTATACTCTGCCAAGAAGTTATTGACTAATACTTGAGTTAACCCATTACATGTATTGGAAAGCGCAAAGAGCCACCCTGAGGAACTCATATATATCCTAGAGTCACTATAGTACAGGATCACTGTGTGTGTAAGTCAGTCATCGACTGGCAGTTTTCATTAATACCAAAAGTTACCATCACAGTCACTCTATCCCACATGAGGGAGGGCTATTAGCCTTCATTTTAGATGGTATTTGTACACTTCTCATTAGGGCCTACGTTAAAAGACCTAACAAAAGTCTTGCAACAGGACTAGAATAGCTATCAATTTTAGTAACTTTTAATCAGTCACCCCTCAAAAACCTAAGTCCTTTAAGCACTTCCACCAATTTCAAGACAACTATGGTTCACAGGAGTGGCTTTAGAAACAGAACTGCCTGCATGAATACTTCAGTTAAAGTACACTCAAGACAGATTTAACCCTAAGTAAATTCAACCCTATCAAGGGCAGACTACAGAGCCTGCTCTACAAACCCTTAGCAGTCAGACTGATTCAGTAACTGAATTACAGCAGATAGCCAGCACCTCAAAAAAAAATAATCACATGGAAAGACAGCAAGCTCAGTGTCAAACTAAAAAGGACTTACTGAGCAATCGGAAAAAAGGAGCAGCTGTAAGTACATATGCCCAAGCAGAACACAGTGTTCCCAAGCCACTCTGCCTGCCAGGTTACTCAAGCCAACAGGACATAAGCCAGGTGGAATCACAGTGGAACAGATCCCTTTGTATTCCTTCAGTGGATGTAAAACTTGTGTCAGACAGAGGGACCATTTCCCACAGAATAGAGCACAGACCTCTGAACAAAATGAGTTTTGTGTTTGAGATACTCCCGATAAATTTCATCTTCTATTTTCTATCCCTAGTCTGCTCTCATATTTAAGCTTCAAAACTTTAAAGCCTATACCTGCAAAGATCCTGATGATTTTTCTGCATCCTGTTTCCGTTTCATTTTGGAATTCATAGGATCACTGCAAAGAAAATAAAAAATTAGTAACATCTGGCTGCAACTGAAGTTCAGGATCACCAATTACAGAATATTACAATTTCAGTTTCTCAACTTGTACAGCAGCATTACAAATTCAGTCATGATTCACGTGGCCATCAGGGTCTCCCAGAGCCTTGGAGCCCCCCACCAAACAGGAGCTGCCAGGGCACTGGAAACGCAAAGCCTTAAGGGGACCAACCGTGATGCCATGTGCTGGTTCTGGCTGGGATGGAGTTGATTTCCTTCACAGCAGCTGGTATGGGGCTGTGTTTTGGATTTGTGCTGGAAGCAGTGTGGATAACACAGGGGTGTTTTGGTTACTGCTGAGCAGTGCTTACACAGAGCCAAGGCCTTTGCTGCTCCTCACCCCACCCCACCCGTGAGCAGGCTGGGGGTGCACAAGCCGTTGGGAGGGGACACAGCTGACCCCAGCCGGCCAAAGGGACATTCCATACCGTATAACCATGCTCCGCGTGTGAAGCTGGGGGAAGGAGAAGGAAGGGGGGGATGTTCAGAGTGATGGCGTTTGTCTGCCCCAGTCACCATTACAGGTGGGGGAGCCCCAATGTCCCGGGGGTGGCCGCACAGCCCCCGCCCGTGGGCAGCAGTGAGCGAGCCCCTTCTTATGCTTCACCAGCCCACGCGTGCTCCCACCCCTGCCCCGCTGCCGGATGGGGCTGGGCTGAGCCGCGACGCGCTGCCTCCGGCGCTGCCTCCCCACCGCCCCGCTCAGAGCCCGGCGGGG